>JAEIFU010002193.1:0-48872 GCA_018904235.1 Lordiphosa stackelbergi
CTGATACTTCATCTTAAACGATTACTTTTAGGGTACATAATAAATTAAATAATCAAAAAATTTTAGATCATGTTTTAACCTCGCGAAAAGCGTTCAAAGCTTCATAAATATTACGTATAGACATTGCTCATGAATGGAAATTTCGTCGACGAACTCTCCGTATCATTTAAAAAAGTTGTCAATTTTGAATTTAAAACGAGCAACAAAACAAATATGGAGCAGGAATTGAATGTATTTTTGATCGGATAACTAAGACCTAATTTTGACGATGCGAGCCCATTTCCAATGAAGAGATGCGTTTTATCCACGCCTTATATGGGACTAAATTTTTAAGACTGTCCATTCCAGAAAGTGCGATTAGTGTGGCTTGCAGGTTGGAGTCAGCATTGTCCACTAGCGGGATTCCAACAAGGGCCATGTCCGCATGAACGCACGGGCCTTCTAGTCAGATACTACCGACATATTAGTGGAAACCACTTTAAATGAGCATTTGGGCTACTCGAGGGCAATTCGTTGAACTAAAGAGACCGCTGCGAATTAAATTTAATAAAATGAAAGAGATAGAGCCCGAATTGAAGAAGGAACTGAAAACTATACAACAGGGCAACGGCTGAAAATTTTACATTCCCAGATCAAGGATCGAGCGAAGCGGGGAAGCATGTTGTGGAAAGACCTTTTAAAATGACTCCAAGGACAAAATAACTTGATCTAAGTACGAATCTTGGGCTCCTATATACCAAATTTGGTTGTATTTGCTTTAACAAAATGGACTTTATCGGGGGTGCCAAAGAAATCTCTAAAGATTTTGCCGACGGTTGGTTTTGTAAAACTCTCGAAAAATTCGTTAGTGCCACAGAATTTCTAGAGATTTCATTTTCTAATTAGAAAATCTAGTTGGAGCACCACATGTTCCAATTATGTTCCGTCTCTAAAACAGGGCTGAATCTCGCCAAAAATTTTCCCTTATTTTAGCTGTGGGTTAATTTAATGATTAACTGAAATTTTTTGATTGTGTTATATGTTATATGATGCATTTTTAAATAATAATTCAATTTAAGTCGCATTCTCCACTAATATAATGAAAAATTGAAAAATTTGTTGGGCCAAACATGATTTATTAGTTTCCATCCCTTTAATCCGCTAGCTATCATGTAGAGGTGGGGCAGATGCGAAAGAACACAAATTAAAACTGTTAGGTTCATGATCCGCTTGAAGAACCACAAAATTCTGACCAAACCCGGAAATTGTCTTCTAGGTCCTAAGAATAGTGTTGACATGTTTGCCTCACAAAACCGTTTAAAACAAACGACTGGAACTCACTTATCACACTTCATCTGATTCGGCACCATTCTTGAACCGGCCAAAAAGTATACCCATGTACCAAAAGTTAATGGCATACATATTTTCTGAACCACTTGTAAACTGAATAAATCGAATTCAGAACCATTCTTTATTTAGAAAAGTTTTTTAAATTTTTTTCATGCATTCATTCTACACAACTAATTCCCAAGTTGAGAACTTAAATAATTTCTGACTTTTGGCCCTAAACTACTATTAAAACTTTGAATCTGTTGCGGAATCGTTAATGAAACGCAAAATATTTAACTCAAGTTAATGGCTTTGTGCTTTTAACTCACTTCGAAGCGAGGTAAATGCACTTTTTTGCTGTCTGCGCCTAAGAGACGCCAATGAGCAATGAGAGCTAACCGTGATTATCTCTATTTTAAAGATAATGAAACACACAAAAGTGCAATTATAGAAAGTTCTATTTGAAATAAAATTATACAGGCCTAAAGCCACAAAATTTTGTTTATGCACTCCTAAAACCTCAAAACAAAACGTTGCAAAACGGATTCCCACACACTGAACCTGAATTGGCAACGATGCTCTAACGTTCAGGTTCAATGCTTTGCGCCTTGGCGTTCCCACCCCTCAATTTCTCCTCATCTTTTGTGTCATACTCCTTTGGCGATTGCGTGCGATCATTGTTGCATGCCAGATGGTGGTAGGCAGCCAGCCGGCGATCGATGCAACCACGAAAGACTCGTGACTGCAACTGCATACGTTACGTGTGCCGGCAGACGGAAGAAGCCACCGCATGCGCAATAGTTGAACAAACAAATAAAAAAAAATGTGGCAAGGCTGCGAGGTGGAAAGTCAAAGGTTCACCAAAATGTTTGGCAAACTCAACGCGGCATGACAATCTTTCATTTTGGGGGAAAGTTTAGGTAGACTGACGACACTTTTGCGGAAGATTAAACTGTTTCCCCCTTTGTTCCATTACAGTTGGCAGCAGTTTGGTTGCCCTTGGCTCTAAGTGAAACTAACCAAACGATTTCCACACAAGTGACGGGGGCACAGAAGGAAGTGAATCCGTTGCCCAAGGCGGAGAAACTGGTACGATATCGACGTCAGCCACCGTATGTGATCAAACGTTCTAAGCTAAGACGACGCATCAAATCTTCGCCGCCCACCAAAATCAAGTATGGACCGCCGTCTCACTACAAACCCAACTGGCCGGTAATTCCTTCGTTTTCGTCGCATATAGAAGAGCCCAGCTTTAATTTGGATGATTTTCAAAATTTGAAATTCGATGGAACCGACTTTAAGATACCCTCCTCCAGCTATGAGGCACAGTCGATGGATTTAAATTTTTATAATCATGAAAAGGAAACCGATTTTTATGGAGCCCACAAGTTTCCCAGTCTGGATTATAGTATAGATCATGTGCCTCATACAAAATATGGAGTACCTCCCTATAGAGCAAAGCAACTATGAATCACCCGAGACTTTTGTATCTCAACATTATGAACCACCACCAGTGGCGCCACCATCCAATCATTATGGTGTGCCCACGGCTCCCAGTTATGATTCAAGTGGTCCACCTAATCCAGACTCCTACTCCATATATGAGCAAAAGATACCCAATACAGGCTACCACCATCGGCATTTTGCTGAGCCACCCAAACAGCCACCCACTCACCATCCCAACTTTGACATAGTCTACTCCCCGCCCGCCTTTGAGTTAAACACTTCCTATCAGCCCCCGGGTCCAGCTTATGATTCACCACCACATCAACCCCAGAGTCCAGCTTATGATTCACCACCACATCAGCCCCCGGGTCCAGCTTATGAGCCACCACCACAAGAGGAGGAAACCTATGACGAGCCTCCACCATCTGTGCCCGAATCCCCACCACCACCACAACATCCACCCATTAGTTATGCCCAACCCGAACCTTCTCAACAGTATCCACAACAGGACTATGCTCCGCCTTCACAGGAACTACCCTTAAATCTCAATCCCAAATTTCCTAGTTTTGATTTTCCAAAATCCAGTTATGAGGTACCCATCTATGATCCCATACCCTTCGAGTCCTCCAACAGAGAAGAGCAAGAATCGTATCCACCCATTTTGTCCGACAACAGTCCGGTGCCTACAGATGCTCAAGCCTCGGGTAGCTCCAAAAAGCGTAGAAAACGTAAGCGCCGACCAAATGCCTCTGTGGTGTCTACGAAGCACACTTTGGATGTACCCGAACTGCAAGAGGCCTATGACTTAGACCTACAAGTAAGGGATACGGATGCACATGGTTCCCATTATGTAGAACAAAAGCGTAAATATGTTACCACCTCCACCACGACCACCACCACACCTGCTCCCTGGAGTCCCATGCGTGTAAGAACCACCTCCAGCTCGGTCTTTTATCCCACCATCTTGACCAGCACTCCAGCCACACGTATTGCCCAATCTAATCGTAGCCGACACCGTGGCTCTTCACGCTATCACTCTACACAGCCTCCCAGCGAACCCATCTCCACCAGCGTTACCATTGAGAAATCTCGTTCACAAAGCTATTACGATGGCACCCTGGCCCCGCCCACCTATCAACAGTTCTCTTCTTCTCTTGCTGGTCGTGGCACACGACCCACTAGACCCGCCTTTGGGCGTGGTCAGGCCGCCTCGTTGGCTTTGGTACCGGGAACCCAGCTGAGAGATGACTTATCCCATAAACGGACCACCAAAGGGGTCTTCGATACGACACATTTTAAGACTCCACACAGCGACAGAGAGATTGAGCGAAAACTAAATGTGCTGCATCAAAACTTGCCAAAAAATCATAAACTATATTAAAATCTTTAGAAGAAAATAGGATTAAGGATTTGGTTTAAGTTTGTAGAAATGTAAGAAAAAGAAAAATAAACTTTTGAGTAAAAATGTTTGATGAAGGGAAGCTAAATCCATGACGAAGCAGGGCTAAGTCCAGGGTGGAATTAACAAGGTGAAGCCCTTAGCATCTAATGAGGGCCCATAGATGTATGCCTGTGAGATAGAAAGACAAAGTTTGTCTCTGATTGTGTAATGCCGTTCGCTTCTAGCTCGGCTCTCACTCGGCTTCACCTTATTAATTCCACCAGGGCTAAGTCAAAGCGATTTCAGCAGGTGAAAACGTTTCGATTTAGTTTACTTTCCCCAAGGCGATAAGCGAGAAATTATCGAGCCCCGCGCTACCTATAGTGTTGTATCAGCATGGTTTCTTCGCTAACTCTGTCATATTTGTAGCGAAAGAAGCTTCGACCAATTGGTCTACTGCCTAGAAGTATGTTGGCAGTTAACGCAGTTGAAGAGGCTATACCAAACCATCAGTTTGGTTTTTGCAGAAGACACTGTGCGCCGCAGCAGATCCATAGGATCACAAAACCCTCAATACTGCTCTGCCGTCTTTTTGGATATAAGGCAGGCATTCGATAGCGTTTAAGATTAAGTCCTTTCTCCCTCCAGAACCATATCATACCATATTCTCCTAGGGCGCCGTTTTACGATTGAGCTGGGAGGCGAGCGATAAAGCATCCGTCCCATTCTTACGGGGGATACCTTGGGAGGTGTTCTCGTACCCGTGCTATACACTCTGTTCACCTCGGATCTGCCATATCCAGTCGCCCATCGCACCTTTATCGCCACGTATGCTGACGATACCGCTTTTCTTGCCTCCAGCAATAGCCGGAAAAGAGCATCCGATAAGGTCCAACAGTTCCTTTGTTCGTTGGGCGAACCGCTTTATCGTTCAAAAAGTCAGCACTGCACCTTCGCTATGAGACGCGGGAAAGTTGCTCGAGTGCGACTTCAAGGGTCAAGAGTTTCGGAATCGGATGCTGTTAAATACCTTGGTGTGACTCTGGAAAGACCCATGTGGTACGAGCAGCAGCTACAATCGCAGCTAAGGCGAAGGACCTCGATTGGCTTCTCAAGCCTTGCAGCGGACTTTCGTTGCGATCCAAAATCCTTGTCTACAAGGCTATTATCATGCCTTCTTGACCTGGGGATGCTTGGGTACGGCATCTACTACATCAAGAAACTAGAATCTTCTATAAGCCCAGTACTCCAGCATAAGGCTCCATGGTATGTCAGACATACAACAATATATCGCGATCTGGATGTTTTGTCAATATGCATATCATGACCGACTGGTGGCCCACACCAACAGACTTGCCTCTGAATTGGCTACAAACAGGCTCAGACCTCTGGGTCCACGGAAGGCGTCCCAGGAACCAGCATGGTGACCCTCGCAAACTCACCCGATCATAGTTATCATTACACAACAAAAAAAAAAACTTTCCTATAAAGTAAAAGCATTTTGACTCAAACAACAGCTCCTTGGGAGATCTGCTGACGTTTGTCCAGACTCACAACTTGCCAGGGTTTGGCCTAGTTTAGCTTGCTGCTCTCGTGCGTACGTCTTGGCTCTCGCTTTTGGCCCAGAGAGCTTAGAGTCAAGCTCGAGAGCTAGAAGCAGCCAACATATCGCAGCCTTAGGGCGCGCGTCACATGCGGCTGAAAGATGAACTAACAGCTAAGCATGATATTTTAATACGTCAGCAAGCCGAAATAAACACTCATGATTCATTCATTCCTCAAAGCTGGTTACCCAACACGCACGGAGCGTGGTCATTTGTCAAGATCAACCTAAAGTTCTGTTGTCAGTTCATCTTTCAGCCGCATGTGTGCGCGCGCTTAGCTCTATCTGAATACTGCTGTTGAGTCGAGAGCTGTTGCCCTCAAGCGACACTCAAGATGTGTATCGGCTTTGTTGTTGTTAGCTAGGGTTGCAGTAATGAGTTTTGTGTGGCTTTGAGCTCCGTCTAATATCCATGGTTGCGGGATTGGATCGGAACTGCCTGTCTACATCCTTCCTGCTATGAAACAAAGCCTCATGATATTTATGTCATTTAAGTACTCTACAGGATCTAACGAGAAATTGAACTGAGTTCGTCAAAATGATCTTGCAAAAGCTCACTGTTTTAATATAAGTTATGGCCTGCTTAAAAATATCAACATAGAAAGCAAACGGCGTTTTTCAGCACAATCTCGAACCAAAAAGATTACTGCATAAAAAGAAATTGACATAATGCTCTTATCAGAGATACCAATACCATTGTATCTTAATTATTATGATTTCAAAACCTGAAAAGACAAAACCCAGGCATCGTCGTTTAGACCAATCAGCCTCCCCGTCCTGTTTAACGTAACTATTTAAAAACTGTTATTGCTGCAAATTTCCCAATTTCAGGAAAAATATAACTTTATACCATCCCATCAATTTGGTTTTAGAAAAAGAAAACAAAGCTAACTTCTCTGGTCCTGTCATACAATGAAGTAGCTTGTCTCATGGGTTAGCGACTTCGACCAAACTCGCATCAGCTTAAAACATTACATATACCATACCGTGTTTGAAGCATAATATTGAAACAACCTTTTTTTTTATAAATTTTTACATTTTTTTGGATCATTTGCTCTCCGGTCGGTTCCGACATATTAGCAGCGTGAAAAAAACTCTAAAGTTTCAGATCGATAGCTCCAAAACTGACTTTTAAAACAAGCACGACGGACACGCACCACAAGCTTAATCGACCAGCTTCGTCTGCTGATCAGAATATAATACTTTATGTGGTCGGAGATGATACCTTTAAGTGTAGCGAAACAAAACTGAACGGTAGTGCAATATTCCATGATGTTGTCCAGCACGAAATGAGTTTCGTCTAGAGCGAAAATATCCAGAAAGACCCTATATACCATCCGTAAGCAACTAATTTGCTTGTCGACAAACTAAACACACAACAACAAAGTTATCATCTCAATCCCAATCTATTAGCAGAACTTACCCAGTACCCACACCCGACTTATGAGGAAACCTAACAGCCCAGCGACCAATGTAAGGCCCCTTCTAACCATCTTAAACCGAAGGACAAATACAAATTTTATCTTAAGATTTGAAAACTTATTGTAAGTCTCTGTAAGGAGAAGATCCAATAAACAACAATATATTACAAAAAAAGGCAGAAAATATACAGATATACAGAATTTGTTTGTCTTTCGACAACGTCACTTTGGTTCAGCAAGCATATCGTTTCTTGTCTCTCGTCTATGAAATCAACATCACTGTCTCTGTCACTCTCATCTACCAAATCATATTCATTTTCATTGGGCTCATAATCGCTGTCTTCATCGTCTGTTTCAAAAGAATCGATCTCCTTCGTATTCTTCGTCGTCCTCTCTATATTTCACGCAGACGACACATATCGTGATCAATTTATTTGAAAACCCAAATTCTAATGTAAATTTTATGCTCTGAGAGCCTCTTATTTCAGATGACAAACCACATTTTTTTTTATTTGTGTCAAATTGACACGCCAGGGCAGCTTTTGTAACTATCGCTTTATCAACACAAATAACAGTAGAAGCAGAACTAAGATTTATCGATATTTTGTCCAAGTTCGTTCAAACGTAATTCATTCAGGCATGTTCTCAATTCCACATCCACGGCAACTTTTCGAAAGTGGAATGTATCATGTTCCTCAACACAAAAACGAAAAGTTTTTTTTTTGAAAAGTAGTGGATTGTTAGTCAGTGGATTGAAAAGTAAATGGCAAATTAGGCACTCTTTTCAATGGCTAGGTGAAATGAACTTTCTTTAATTCAGTGAGCATTTTAGAAATTGTCAAACTTTTATGGTTTATAAAGAATTCATTGTTTTATGTGGCCACCATAGTTCACTCTGACAAGTTTGATGATGTTATAAAAGTAACTAAAACTTTACCTAAGTAGTTTCATCTGTGAAAATCTGCACTCGCGTTCGCACTAAACCTCAGCTTCAAAAGCAGAATACTTAAGGGAAAAGGATATACATCAGTTAGATTAGCTGAACTACCTTAGACAGTGCTTTTTACCATACTAAGCTTCGAGCTTAGGGTAAGCAAACTTCTAGAATTAAATTTCAAAAGGAAGTCAAAGTGTTTGTATCGATCGTGAAAATAAAATATCAGAAGTTTTTTACTTTCGTAATTCCTCGCCTATTTACTAAACTTTGTTTTCATAATATTCGGCTCGAAGGACCTTAAGGGATTCTCAGCGTATTCTTTATGACTTTGAACAAGGTACTATATTTATTATAATTTAGAACGATTCTTTTTTGAATTCGTGTTTATAAGAGTTACTCCCAACGTTTACCATTCTTTACAATAGTCGCCGGAACTTATCTTCAATTTAAATCATTCACTTACCATACGTTCGATAAAGTTTCGCCATTTTTTGCTAGTGCTGTACATTTGAAAGTCATTGAAGAATACAGGGCCAGATAAAGTGGACGGCAAATCCGGTAAAGTAGCATCCAAATTAAAGGCCGAGCGACATTTTTCCAATAAAGCCTTCATCACAGGCATAAGAAATGAATATTCTTCAGGGTTTCCCACTAAAAATAAATTAAAGAAATTATTTTCTTTCTTAGAATAATCCCAACTAACCTATACTCACCCTCTATGGCATTGTCCAAAGCCCGGTTAATGCTGTACAATAAATACGAAAGCTCTGCCGGATCTTCTGTGGAACGACTTTGCAGTATGGCATGCAGTTTGGCTGTAGCCATGGCCACAATGCCAGGATTGGGATGATGCGAACATTTGAGTAAAAGTCCCAAACACAAACGTATCATATCTGACCAATCATCCGATGAGCCCTGCTGAAAGATCATAAGAGCATCGAGCAAGGCCAGAACACCATCTAGTAGCTTGGTGGAGCACTTTTTCGATTCATCCTCATTGGAGCCCAGGACTACCAGCTCATAGACCATGCGTAATATATGCGAGGCATTTTCCTGATTAATAAGCGTTTGGCTGCCATGTTCGGAGAGGTCAAAGAGTGAAGCCTGAACAGCCATTTCCAAAATGCGCAAACGGAGAGAAAGATGTGAGGTAATCAGCTCATTGTTCAGAGCCAAAAGATTAATGCAACCAAGAACCTGTCCACGTTCTAGCCAGCATTGTGGATGATCATTGGCTATGCCACGCCAGAAAATGTTGAACATTGTGTTGGACACTAGATAAACTAGTTGTTCCTCGGTATCCACATCTCCATCGGGTATAAAATCAAAGGCGGAAGTGCTCTCCAGAGAGTCACTCTTTTTGGCTGGTCCTTGAGGTGATGGGGTGGAGCTCTCCGAGCTAAGTGAGTCTGCACGCTGTATGGCATTACTTTGAGCTTCGGTGTTGATCTCTGGTGAGCTGCTTTGAGTCAAAGACTCAAAAGTGTCCTGCAGGTCATGCGTGGTCTGACGTAAGACGGAGAAAACACTGTTGACATTCTCAACCACAGCTCCAGACACGGTTTCGGCCAGTTCTAAAAATTACGAAAATTATTTACTGAATTTCTTAAGACTCCAAAAAACTCACCCTTGATTTCACTCTCAATTACAGTGGCCGCTTCGGAAACGCTGGCCTGAATCTCATTCAGTATTAAACCACTGTCACTTTGCTGTTCCTCCTGCTGCTGTTGCTGCAGCTGAGCCAAACCAATCTCTTGATCTGAGAATGTAATAAGATCGGCCTGAGCCAAAAAGCTAGAGTTATCCTCCAGCAAAACATCCAAATTAATGCCAAAACTACGTCGTTTCTCCTCATCTGGTGATGAGCTGGTAATGGGTTTACGTATAAGCAGGCGAGCAATGGACTCCTGCCAACCCGTTTGCTTGGCAATGGCCGCCGTGGACTGTTGCTTCACGAATGTGGTCTGGAGCAAACGTTTGGCTATCTCCAGTTTTATTTGCAGATCACAACTGCTTACATGGTAGACCAGAAATATGACACCAGCATAGTCTGGCTGCAGGCCCAACATTTCATCAATCAAATGAAAGAGTATGGTGGAGCTGAGTGAGTTGGGTGTGATGAAGGAGAAGAAACCGGGAAACATGCTCTGTTCACTTTGCTGGTCATAGAGTCGCAGGACCTGCTTGTATTTCTGATGAACACGCGAAGTGGCCAACAGGCCGCTGATGAACTGGAGAGAGAGAGAGAAAGAGAAAACATTAACTAATGCTATAAAAAGTCTAAGTAGGTAAGGAAATATATAAGGAGAGGTAGATGGAAAGGATTAACACGAACTCGCAAGCTGCCTCCCAGTTTTCCTTAAATTATGTTCGGCTATATCGCCGCCCATCACTCTGGATAGTTCCGCCCTTTTAGCTCAAAACCTTTTGCCTGGCGTCCTCCTCAGGGCCTTCTTCTTCGCAGCAAGTGCACTCCTCGCTATCATCATGGCCGACTCTTTCAGGTAGCTTCTAAAACAGCCGTGCCCACTAAGAAGCTGAGTTAGGTGAAAGTTCACCTCACCATGTTTTCTAGACAGCCATGGCAATAACTTTGGGATTAGGCTATGGGTCCAGCAACCCTTAGTGGATAGGTCCCAACGGTGTTGCCAATTCTTAATGCTCTACTGCCTCGCTATGGCGCCCGAGCAGGGACTTCTTGGAAAAGGTTCTATATTATCCGACTGGAACCTGTTTGGAGCTCATCTTTGATCTACCCAGAGACATTGCTGGGCTGGAGCTCAACACTGGAGCTCATCTTTAGTTCACCAAGAGGATTGGCAAATCAGCGATTGCTGCTGTTAGGTTGAATTGCGCCACTCAACCGTGAAGCCCTGTTTCTCTTATTTGCTTCTGTGGCCAGCTCGCTAAGAGGAATCATCCCGGCAATCACCAGAGCAGCATCTTCTGACACCGTACGGTACGCAGGCAAGATCCTGAGCGCACTTAGACGGTACGCCCCACATACGTCTTTTATGTAGCTAGAGAAGACCATGGAACGATGCCAGATTGGCGCCGCGGTGTTGCCAATTCTTAATGCTCCTCTGCCTCGCTTCCTGCTGATGTAGTTTGGCTCGATCATTATGGCGCCCGAGCAGGGACTTCTTGGAAAAGGTTCTATATAATCCGACTGGAACCTGGCCTTAGTTACACTGGCCAAAAGTCGTCTACGCCACTGTTTTGGCCCGCGTGTGTTCAGCATGATTCTAGCTAAGGCGCTGCTTGATTTTGCTGCCTTCTCTCCGTCGTAAGCCAGATGTTCTCGGAAACATAGCCTTATGTCCAGCATTAGTTCAAGGTATTTAATGGCTCTTTTGGATTTGATTGCTGTGCCATTAATTCTGACCCAAGCTGATTCCACCTTTTTACGGCTGCTTATTAGCACGGTCTCTGTCTCTTCGGTCCTTCGAAGCACTTTGCCTACAGAAACAAGTGCCACATCGTACGCAAAGCCCATCAAGTGCACTCCTGAAGGGAGCGAAAGGCGGAGGACCCCGTCGTACATGGCGTTCCATAGGACAGGTCCCAACACGGAGCCTTGTGGAACACCTGCAGACGTCTCATGGGTTTTATAATGCATAAGAACTCCCCCATTGAAGTATGATCTAATTATTGCCTGGAGGTAATGCGGAACACCAAATTCCCCAAAAGCGCTTAATATTCGGTTCCACCAGACAGTACTCCTTGGATCTTCGTTTCCAGCTTGAAGCCCTTATTAGCACTGCGTGCAATTGTAACCACTTGGTTTAGGTGTGTCTGCTCGTGGCAGTCTGATACACACGAAGTCATTCGTCCCTTAAGCTTGGTGCGGAGATACCTGCGAAAAGCTCGCGAAATCAAAAACTCCAAATATAAAAAAAAATGTATTTGGAACGGATTTTGCATGGAAAGAGAAAGTTGGCTGCCTTTGGAAAGGACGATAAATATATTTATTGAGTTCAATTATGTTATTCACAATTGTTTGTTTTTGTTACGAGACCATTGCAACGCGGCTTAGGCTTCGTTAAAGGACAGCTTACGGTGCCGGGGGGAAAACCACCCCAAGAGGGGAAGCGGGGGGGGCAGGTACCCACTCGCAGCTCAAGGTGACAGCGATTTTCGAGTGGGAGTGGCCTCCACATATGACGCTTTTGCCAGTCTGGTTAGGGTTGCATATTTTATCAATATATCGATATTTTTGTTGGACGATAAGGGCTATTCCGATATGATATTTTGTATGCCGATATTGGCGATTACGATATTTTTATAAACGAAAAGAGTTACTAGGGTGAATTATAAAGAAATTGAGAAATCGTCATGAACCCAATAGCTTATTGAAGAGCTAGTGCTTATATCAGGTGACAATCGCTGACTTAGAACAGACACTCCACATGGAAAATTTTTTTTTTTGACTTGGTATTTTTTTTAAGGATAATGTTGTACGTCTTTTACCCTGGCTTAGAATATGCCTCGTTTCTTATTGAGGATACTGAACTAGAGACTACATTGCACAAAACATTCATTACGGTTGAAGTGGATGATTCTATAGTAAATACTGTGATCTTTCCTATTCACAAATAGGTACAAATATACCAAAAAACTGACTCAACGAGAAAAATTAAATACTCTATTCGGACAACGGGTTAATCAAAAGTGGACTAAATCCTACATTAATGGACAACGAATCCCCACCCTACGATCCTTAGTGTCATGATTGACCCTCTCTTCACCTTCGCCAAACTCTTCGAAGGTGTAATAAGCCAATACTTTTTCTTATCTTTCTGGCCATTTTAGGATAATATCTCAAAAAACGATTCGTCTTTTGATGTGATCCACAAATCGAGCCAAATTTGGAGTTTTTTCAGAGTTAAGGAAGTGCTGATATTCAAGGGCATTCGTTATCTTAAATGATCTTTATAATGAAATTAAAGGGAAACTATGGATCGGTGATATCAGCTTGCACCATATCGTGCAACGAAAGATTTGCTAGCTCAAACAATACTGTACCAAGTGGAATATGGAGATAAAAACCGGTAAGCAGGAAAAAGAAGCGTTTAAAACTTAAGCTAATGTCAGAGTGCGCGCGAGAAGCGATAATTTTTCTTGCTATGAGGAAAGCGAGAAGATGCCATAGTAAAAGCTTTGAGCGAAGCGAGTTGCATTGCTCAATTTTATTTGCTGTCAGAATTTGCCATTATACAAGGATTGGCCAGTAGTGAGAGCATGCAACTCAGAGATCGCGTACTTTGTTTTCTATGATTATTGTCAGCGCAAGCGAGTTGCATTGCTTTGTTTTAGTTATTAGTGTGGGCGTGATGGATTCAGACGAAGAATATTTAGCTACAAGAGCAACAATTAACTTTTTTAACAAACTAAAGACTCCCACTCAACCGAAATGAAAAAGGAGAGTTTAATAACACAAGGCAAGAAAATTAGACTTTTACCAGTATATTGAAGGGATGGCGGTGATTCTAGATGATTTGATTTTTTGATTGACGTCGAGATTTTTAGTAATTTGAGCTTAAAGTTAAAAAAAGTTCATTGTTTTACTCTTTTTAGACACATTTTGTGGGGAACTGATACTATAGTATTGACTCTCTTTGATAATTTCGAAAAATACTACTCCTTAATTTTGAAATAATCAATCGCAAACAATTCTACGATTTTTTACAATGAAGATATACTATTTTTTAGTCATTGTATCAAAACATTTATTAGTTATTATTTTATTGCTGCCCCAAAGTATGCAACAAGTTTTGTTGAAAATTTTCTTGAAACTCTACACATATTAGTAGCCTGCTGTAATGTTTCTACAGGGCATACCTTTGGGCAGCAGACAATTTTGTTATATTTTATTATTATCGAGACTGTCCATTCAAAATGGCATATCTCCGGTAAAAGAATCTTTGGAATATTTTGTTTAAAGTTAAGAATTAGTAATTTAAGAAAGAATTAAAGAGAGCCAAAACAAAACTATAGCTTCCCAACAAATCGCGTGTAAAAAGGATCACAAACGCACTTTTCGCAACCTTAAGCTCAAATTACTAAAAATCTCGATGTAATGGACCATTTCATTTTTGAAATGGTTTTTTTATTAATATTTTTTATTAAAAACAAAAACAATATATTTTGGATTTTTTTGTTTTTTGGGGTTTGTAATAATTTACGAAAACATCCAGAAAAGTTTTTTAATTATTTGCGGATGTCAATTTTGACGTTTGATTAAATATTAGCAGTAGATTGTCTCTTCCCTGTTTGTCGATACGTGGTTTTCTTTCTTTCTTTTTGCTTACAGCGTCTCCTACTACTATCCACTGCGTTCTCTTTCTAGTCGTCGTCCATCTTATATATAATGTGACCATCATTCGATTTCTTAACACTAAAATATTCATGGTGGAATTAACAAGGTGAAGCCGTCGGCATCTGCTGTGAGCTAGAAAGAAACGGCAGAACATTTGTTTGTCTCTGCTTGTGTATTGCCGTTCGCTTTTGGCATTCCCAACGCACTGGCCCTTTGACCCTACAAACAGAAAAGAGCGCTGTCTAACTCGGCTTCACCTTATTAAATTCCACCATAAAAATATAGATACATTAAAACATATTCACATCAAGGCTATCATTTTCAAATAATTCTTACATGACTACAAGATAAAACACACAAAACTCACCCTAATGGCCGCCTCCTGAATCTCCACGGTATAACTTTTGTCCACAAAGAAATTGTAAACAAGATTGGCCGCTTGTGGTTCATGCAGCAGCAATACCATCTGATCCTTGCAATTCTTGCCACGCACATAGAAAGTCATCATTTCCAGAAACTCCACCAGCACCACATCCTGTCTTACAGAGGCCAGAAAAGCCACCATGGCATTCACCTCCTTAATGTTGACATCCTTTTGCAAATAGAAACGCACTATGCCAAAGAGCGTAGCCCTGATGGTCTGTGCATCATCGTGACTAATGTTATCCGGCGTGGTATAATATTGTCTGACCACATCCAACATAAACTGCACTCCATAACGTCGGCGGAAAAATTTACGATCATTTTTAATCATGGCGCTGAGATACTGTGCATGTCCCAAAGTTATTTGAAACTGCAAACGTGACCAAATGGCAAAATCAAACACAATGTAAGTATAGAGAGCTTCCAGCAGCTGTCCACCTGTGTCCGCCTTGTGACCTTGTAGCGATTCCATAAGCAAATGTGTGGCCATCAAAGCATTGACATCAAACAAAGAAGGAGGACAACGTTGAAGCATGGTGCCTATAATGGCCAAACATTCGCTGCTTAGAAGCTGCTCTTGGTTATTCTCATGCTCGTGGGTAAGATAACGCAACAGGCACAGAAAACTGGCCAAGGGATGTTGTATCATTTTCCATTCGGTGTAGGAATTAGAGGAAAGCATTTCCCAATCGTTGAACTCCTCGGCGGTGGGTGTGGCCGAGGACAAGGATTCTTCACTGACACCGCCGGCACTGCCTATGGAAATGTCTGCAGAGGGTTCGGATTGCACCAAACGATGTAAGATGGGTAAAATGGCATTTATGCCACCAATACTATTTATGGTCTCCTGTATCTTTACAATCTTGCAGTGTTGGGCACTTATTTTAGCAGGATAACGACCACCTGGTATAAGATCCTGGCAACTGCCATGCCACACCGCGCCGGGAGCATAACAAAAGACAAAGCGGGAGTTCAATTCTAGCAAATCATTGTCCTGCGAGAAGATGGAACTAAAGTTGAGGCCAGCATCGAAAATGGTTTTCAAACTGGTGGTGGGCTCGGCCAGTAAAACACCACCTAGATGACCCAGAAGACAGGTGGGTTCACCAAACACAGTATCCTGCATGCCAATGGGAAAGTTCTTAACATTGGGATCAAAGGCGGTTTGGGTGCGCAGGGGTAAGGTAAAATAGTTGGAGACCTGTGGAAGATTTGAAAGAGTTTTGAATGAAATTTAAAGTAGAGTTAATTGACAACGAATGTGATGCTTGCCGGCTGAAACTATGCTTGTTTTCAATATATTTCGGATGCACATCGGCATCCGTCTTTAAGAACACTTTTGAACATTTTTAACACGCCTGTACCGCCTAACGAGTGGAGCTATTGTTTGTTTCAGTAGGTGTCTGTATAGGTGGCAGTTTTTAACGGCAGTTTTGTAGTTAAGTCTCTTGTCAGTTGTTGTGTCTAAATTTATAACAAATCATCGGATGGACCTCTCATGCATTTACAGAATTTATGGTCGTTTGGTGGTTGTTTTTTTTCTTTTAATTTCCTTTTTTAAGTTTTGATTTTTTTGTTTGTTTTGGACTAAGTCACCTTTAAAAAATTTATTGGTAATTTTCAATTTGTACATTGAATGTATTTCGCATTATATTAAATGATTAACAGTTCGTTTTGTAATTTAATTTTCTTATCGAATAAGAGAAGTCATCGACTATTCAAAGCGTGTATTCCAAAGTGTGAAGTGTGCAAAATTCTTAAAGGGCATCCAACTATTCTTTCGGTGCCGAAAAATGTGTCCTGCTCCAACAAAGGGGATCAAGAAGAAGTTAAGACAACTCTTCTGAGAGCCAATATCCTGCACAAATACCTTTCATTGCTGATTTCAAACTATCCATCAAGGACATTGCAAATTTTGTAGTATGGCGATACTGCTCGTCTAAAAGGTAAAATTAACTTTCTTGAATGCCTGTTTTTTAAATACTATTTGATTACATTTTACCCTTTAAAAGGTGAAATTATCTGGTAATTTTTGGAAAAAAAGTCTAAACCAGCTTTAAAGGAATCGCATAAATTTCAAGAGTGAGTTTGCCGAAAACACATGTCATGACCGTAATGGAAAAAAATTTTTCAGACGGGAAAAAGTCTACATTGATTGGTTTTAATGATTCTGGCACGTTTGGAAAATTGTTTTGGAAATTTGGAGGCCTTCGTAAATCGATATGGGCTGGTTTGGACCCCGACAATCCAAATTGAATGGCGTATGAAGTCGAAAGTATACAACCAAGTTTGATGAAGTAATAAACTTTTGGATGCAGCAAACTACGGTTCAAGAATCACCATTTTCGGTAACCGCTGCCAAAACTCATTTTTGGGATGTAGTCAATGAATGGGCCAAAATTCCAACTTCAGAGTTTCAAAAGGTCATAGACTTAAAGCCGAATTTTTTGAAGTGATTTCAAAATCTGGAAGCTGGACTCATTTTTAACAATTAGTGAAAATAAATTGTTTGTTAATCTAACACCTGTTGATTTGTAGTATTAAGACATTTGTTGAACTAATATCGTTATTCATATTTTTTTAATAAAAATTTTGATTCATTTCTCATCTAATTTCCCATAAAAATAAAAATTGTGCCTTTAATCGAATTTCGCTGAGTTTATAGTTTATTGAACTCGTTTACTGAATCCCCATTACAAGGTCAATTTTGGACTTCGTCTCTTTGAATAAATGTCTAATTTTGTTTGTCAGCTATTTGTAGGATATTTTTTGTTGTGCGTCCGCATCAGCTTAGTCTTCGAGATATTGATTTTGATTCCCGCGCCTTGTTATTTGTGCGTTTGAGGACATAATCGAGGACAACTATGAACAGGAGGGGTGACAGAATGCATCCTTGCCGCACTCCGTTGTTTACGGCAAAGCTAGAACTGTTACTGTCATGTTCTTCATGTAACGCCATTATCAGCTTTATGATACCATCTGGGATACCGCAATTATGAAAAGAGCTCCATATGGCCTCCCTTATGATAGTGTCAAATGCTCGCTCGAAATCCACAAACAGTAAATAGAGTGGTCACCTCCATTCCGTGGAATGCTCCACTATTATGCGCAAGGTGTTAATATGGTCTACACAGGATCGGTTGGGCCTGAAACCATTTTGCTCTCGTCTGAGCAAGCCATTAAGCACGGGTGATATTCTACCCAGGATTATAAATGCCACGATTTTTTGGATAGAGTTGAGTAGAGTGATACCTCGCCAGTTTTTACAGTGACTTAAGTCACATTTTTTTGGGAATGGTGACAATAACGCCCTCCTTTCACTCAGGAGGTATTGTAGCAGATATCCAAACATTCTGAATGATGGGTTTCAGAACCCGTGATGTAATGCTGGTACCAGCTTTTAATAGCTCACCTGGAAGCTCCTTCGGACCTGCAGCCTTGTTATTCTTAAGCTTGCTTATGGCTAAGCTTATTTCAGTTACAGTGGTTGGGTCTTTGCGAATGCTTCTATTTGGGTTCCGTCTTTGTGAGGGGAGGTTGTGGGCTACCGGGGTTTTCTGCTGCGATTCGGTCTTTTTTGAAGAATTCTCTCCATCAGGAGAGTTGGTCAGAGTTAGCGGTAATATTACTTCCATCCTAGGCCCTGATGGGCGGTATTTTCCTTAGTATTTGCTAACTTCTTGTTGGCTTTGTAGACACCACGAAGATTGTCACTCCTCACACATTGTTCCGCTTGAATGGCTATATTTTCCGCGAAGGAACGTTTGTCCTTCATGACATTCTTCCTGACTTGACGGTGCATTTTATTATATGCATTTACGGCGCGATGGATTTAGGCCTAAGTTTCAGTGCGTCTGCTTTGATCCCTGGGTGGAATCTGCAGCTTGCTGACAAGCCTTCAGTACTTGCTTCCAGGTAGGTTGGTTTTCCAGAGAGTTTATTTTGCAGTTAGCTCCTCTGATAGTTTCAGCTGTAGTTTAGTAGTAGGTTTTTATTTACCTTTACCGTTACAGACCCTACCAGTTACATTATTGACCAAATTATATATATAATTTAGCCCAGAAGTTTGCAACGCATAGAAATAATCATTATCCGACCCATAAAGTATATATATTCTTGATCAGCATGACGAGCTGAGTCGATTAAGCTTTGTGTCCGGTCGTCCGTCTGTCCGTCTGTCTGTTTCTACGCGAACTAGTCCCTCAGTTTTGGAGCTATCGAGCTGAAACTTTGCACAGAGTCTTCTTTTTACTGCACGCTGCTAATATGTCGGAACCGACCGGATCGGATGACTAATCTTGTAGCTGCCATAAACTTGTCCGTTCGGAAAATGGGTCTTTGTAAGAAAAACTTTTTGTTCTCAATGTTACGGCTCCACCAATTAAACACGTCTGAGGAGTTTTTGTAATGATTTACATTGCGATGGGATTTCAGTTGCCTACGTTCCAAAGCTTGCGTCTGCTTTGATGACGTCCCTGGGTGGAATCTGCAGCTTGCTGACAAGCCTTCAGTACTTGCTTCCAGGTAGGTTGGTTTTCTAGAGAGTCTATTTTTGCAGTTAGCGTCCTCTGATAGTGTTCAGCTGTATTTGGGGTTTTCAGGCTCTCTAACTTTGCGGCTTGATCCCTTCGGGCCCCAGGCGGAGTTGGCCCAGTACTAGGTTATTATTTTTTTTTGTTGTTGTATAGGGGGAAAGCATTAAAAGCCAAAAAGTGTGGGACTCGGAATTCCTCACCCACTAAAACCACCCCTACTCTCCGTTTCTCTCTTGCGGAACTACCGCTAAGTATTACTTTACAAGGGGGAGATGGCACGAAGGCCTCCACTAGATTCCTATCTAGGGGTTGAAGTCGAATTGCGCTGTCGTTCAGCGCGACGCAAGGATTTCAGTACCTCAGCAGCCATGGTGCATATAGCATTCCAATTGTTTTGCGAGCTAAGTAGGATGTCCATCAAGTCAATGACTGTGAATGGCCTCCCAATACCTAGGCTTAGCTTTTCCCGTTCGGCCCAGTACTAGGTTATGTGTCGCTATATATGTCTGCTTCTTTGCACGTGCGGACTTCTAGTAGGGAGTTATGGAATCCTCTACTTATTAATATGTGGTCAATTTGGTTACGTGATCGCCCGTCAGGTGACTGCCACGTGTATTTGTGGATGTACAATTGAGGAAATTTGGCGCCGTTATTGAATAAGTGGTGGTTAGCTCCTAGTTCTTTTAGAGGTACGCTGCTATTGTTTTTATGAGACGGTAAAGCATGCCGTCCCATAACTTTTTCCACATTTGTGTTGAAATCGCCAAGAACTATGATGATGTCACCTTTCGGGAATGAGATAATGGTGGCGTCTAAAAGGTTGTAGAACATATCTTTGGTATCTTCAGAGTTTGGTTCAGTGGGAGCGTAGCATTGTATGAATGTAATATTACGGAAGCTGGTTCTAAATCTGGCAGTGATTAACCTTTCTGATATTGGTGCGTACCCTATTAAGGCGCGCTTGGTATTTTTGGCTATTATTATGTCAACTCCGTCGTATACAGGAGGATAGGAAAGTTTCCCATTTATTTTCAGTTCCGTGGTAAATTTTAAGTTGCGATAAAAGGAGTTGAGTGCGTCTAGTGTTTCCTTGATTATTGCAAACAGATGGTCTCCGCAATATTCGACCCATCAAGATAGAATTGAATCTGTGCAAAAGCAGTTTTTATTGTTTGCTCTTCGTGGCTTAAACTGGAATCCTGAGGTCCGTTTACCATCATACTCTAGTAGGCTACTTTTGATTAACGTTCCCTCCCTCATTAACCGTAGAGTTATGCTTGGTGTAATATTTATACATAGATTGATTAATGGTGAAATCGACTCATCTGAGTTGGTTGGCCAAATTAACCTCAACGTTCCTATTAGACCGACTCGCAATTTTATACCCCTATCACTAAATCGTTGTACCACTAACTATGCTTTGCATGAACCGTTTCGTGTTCTCTGTGCTGATTACAATAAACTCTACCGTGTAATCAACTCGGAAGCTTCTCTTCCTGCTTTAAAAACAACTATTTTAACCTATTTAATCCGTAGTTGATATTACTTTATGTTTTTCCTCCGCGATTACGTGTCACATGTTAGTGTCTCCGCCTCTCGGTCGGTTCGGTTACTATTTTGTGCTACTATTTTGTCTAGGGTTCGCGCGTAACAAGCCGTGGCTTGGTGTCACATGGGCCACTTGAACGTACTGCGCATTGTACGTCAACGTCCATATAGATCGTCAACATATTTAGTGAGCAGTTTCTTGTGTTGTCAAGTAGTTCTTCCATCACAATGTCAGTTATTACTGGAGAAGCTGGGGATCGCATTGGCATGCCTTTCAATTGGATGTATATCTGATCTCCGAACTTAAAATATCTGTTTTCCACGATGCAGAATTTTATAATATCCATGAAAAGTTGTTTTGGTATTGTTGTGAATTCCTGTATTGCTGTCCATTTCTTCCTTATGATATCTAACGCTAAGTCTGTGGGAATGCTAGGGAATAGTGAAACTACATCGAATGACACTAATTTCTCCTCGTCTGAAATGTGAATGTCATTGGTCCGTTGTTTAAAGTCCATTGAGTCCTTCACATTGTAAATGGAGTCAGCTGTAATGTTTCTTAATATGTTTACTATGTATCTACATAGCCCCCTGGAGGGTGCATCCAATGACGAGCAAATTGGTCTAAGTGGGTTCCTTCTTTGTGGATTTTTTGGGAGTCCGTGTATCCTAGGGGCGTTAGCTTCTTTCTTTCTTCTCGTCTTGTTTTGGTGGTTTCTTTGTCTGCATTTAAAATCAAAATATTGTCATTTATCTTTAGGAATTTTCGTGTCTGTTCCACTGTGTCTAGTATAGCACGATCCCGTGTGCTCTCTCTATTTTTCGATTTGGCATCTTTCTCAAGTAAAGAGAATCTTGTCCGCGCTGATTCTTGTTGTTCCTTCTCTTCTAATGTTTGAACAAGTTCCTCTCCATCTGCAATGTATTTGAACAGAGGAAATCTCTTTCTATCCACTGGTACCGCAAAGTAATGTTTGAATGTTCGTCGGAAACTCTGTCTTGGTTTTGTTTACGAACCCTTCGTTATGCTTGATTTATGTTCCGTTCTTTGCGCAGTATCTCATGTTTCATTTCTTGTCGTTCCTTAAGTGTTGTTGCCAAGTGGTTACAGACGTCTGAAGACGGATGCCGTTACAAACATAAACTGAGTTTTCTTCTTGACCTCGAGCCGGCAAGCATTGCATTCTACAATTAGAAAGGTTGTACGATTAATTTTTAACTTACATTTGTCGACAAGGTCCGCTCCAAGAGACTGGGTAACATGCCCTTATAACTGCTGCCGGTTTCCTGTGACGAAGATCTGGGCATTATACCACCTTTGGCTACCTCATTTGGCGGCGGTGTGGCCAACACTGCTCCCACAGAGCAAGAGGTAAATGGCTCATTCATGGCCTGGACCTTTAGAGTGGCACTCAGCTTTTGCACAAAATCCACAAAAATATTTATTTGGCTATAGGAGAAGGGTCTTTTGGGTGGTGTTATGGCCACCGTCAAATAATGCCATTGACCATCCATTAAAGTCTTGGTGGAGGTGCAGGAGGTAAGATATTCGCGTCGGGTTAAAGCAGCCACCACCACTGTCCCATTGGGCTGAACAAACACCTCAAAGCCTCCACCACTGGCTGTCTGTAGGGTAAGTAGCATGCGCCTTTTGCTGGTCTGCGTCAGCGACTGATCCTTCTCCTGTTGGAAGCGCACCAGTATATGAAAAATAAACCCATACGATCCCGAAATGGTCCAGTTTTTAATATCCGGCACTAGAATACCATCTGAAGGCTGTTCAATGGCCAAGTACTCCGAGCAAGTGTTGCTACCCCTCAAACTTTGGAGGGCTATCAAAACCAGCGTCTTTAAGAAATAAGGATTAGAGTTGACATTATTCCATCAGCTTAAAAAACTCACCTGTTGCATCTGCTTAATTTGCGCAAACTGTGTACCCTGCCTTAACACAGCAAAGATTTTTTTCAGCTCAGCTGGCTCTATGCTTAGCTTGCTCAGCTCCTCTATAAGCTTGATCAAATTTTGCACACAGTTGTCGGCCAGGGTTTCTCCCTGTAGTAGACATTCACATACAGCTTTGATAACCTGACTGCCACAGGCCACCGATTTTCTACCCAGCATCAAAGAGAAGTTAGTTAATTATTTCAGACAAGTTTAATCCACTCACGTTCCATAGTTATCCGTGCAGCCCTTGAGCACCAAACTGCTAACTTCCATTTGCTCCTGCTCCTGTAGTTTGGGCAACCAGTTGAGCAATTGCAACATCACCTCCGGCATTAATAATATCTGCTCTTGCTCATTGTATCCCAGCTGAAAGCAGGCCTTTAGCAAGCCCACTGAGGGAGGCTCAAATTCTTGTAAACTGCTAAAGATGCGCTCAATGCGGTCACCCTGACGCAATTGTTCGGTGGCTCTGGTAGATTTGCGTGTCAGCGTGGCCAAGGCCTCCATACAGCAGCACAAGGAACTGGTGTGGCTTACATTCCAGGGCTTAAAAGGGAAAGCAGTTTGAAATCTATGCGTCCATATGGTTTTTATATACCGGTGGTTAAAGTATTTAATACGATGTTTCACACGAAGAGTTTTTTTTAAAGTAAATGTTATTCTAATTTTCTAATCAATTCATTACTAATCTATCAGGCCTGTTCCGAATTCCGAACGTTTTCAAAGAAGGCAAAACGAAACGAAAACGAAAGTTTTAGTCTTTGCTGTTCCCAATTCCGAACGATTTGGTAAGCGTTTTGACTTTTCGAACACGGTTTCAAAGTCCTTTCATAAACAGCGGATGGCTGGCCTGCGCGCGTGTTTGTGTATATCGATAGCAGCCAGAGTTGTCATTTACTCTATAATTTTAATTTACAAAGCTCTTATTTACATATTTAGTCAATTTATTTTATTTAAAACAATATTTCAGGTATTACATTTAAACTTGTGATATCAAATGTGGATAAAATACAGCTAAACTAATTAAGAAAAGTGCTGTGCATATACATTAATTTATAAAGCAACCCTAGCAGCTATCGATTGACGGATGAAATAGACTAAATGATCAAGTGGGATTCAGGACACTCGGTTTGAAACCGACCGCTCGGTTTTGCTTTTCACGCAGTATTTTATAGATGTTTATTAAAAAATAATTTTAGTATACATAAACTGTAAGCATGTTGTGATGCTAAACATTTAAATAATCATTTAATTTGATTAGTTTTATAATTTTGGAATTTATTTTAATGCTTTTAATAGCAATTACTTTTCTTTTTCCGCTGGCTCTATTTTGAAAACGGCAATTCTGGTCGATTTGCGGAATTCAGAACTGTGATTAGCTCGATTTGCGACAATTCCACTCGTTTTCGGAATTCGGAACAGGCCTGTATATATATAAAGAAAGTCGTATTAGTTACACCACTTATAACTCAAGGACGGCCGAACAGATTTGGGTGAAAATTGGTAGGGTGGTAGCTTAGAGCCAGGAGACGGACATCAGATACTTTATCCCGTTCGACAGCTTCCCGTGTGACTTGACATGAAACGTCAGTCACTATAAAACGTGGTATAACAAAAAGAATCAGACTTGGAAATAACAAAACGCAAATGACAGCTATGTAGTTGAGTATAATGACAGCTATGTAATTACGTATAGGTGACAATTTTATATTTGTAAGAAATCAATATTCCAAACTATTTGTATTAAATAAATAATTAACAATTATAATGTAATGATAGTGCCATTGCCCAATGTATAAACATTGTATGAACTATAAAAATCAGTATGGTTTGAAAATTTGGTTTGAGTTTTGAAATAAATTTTAGGTGAATTGGAGTGAAGTGAAGTTTAATTAATAATGCCGCGAGCAAGACGATCGAATCTTTCCCGACAAAAGCCACAATGCAAGAAAGAATACAAAATACTGCAAATGAAAGGACTGAAGAAGAACAAGAGATTGCACGTGAAGGCGCCGCGATCGTATGGCTCGACTTCGAGCTTCTCAATCACGAGCAAGAGTGAAGCAGCCGTGGAAACAGCTCGGTTGGCAATGCCGGAATCGTCGAGCGAACAACAGAGGTTAACAAATAGATAATCAGCCTGTTCTGCAGGCGCGAACAAAGAAGAAAATTTGGAGAATTCCACCCGAAAAAATGCGGAAAAGCGTCGGAAAAGTTTATAAAGGGGAAAAATGTTATTTTTCATCCGGTCGACTTGAAACTTGGTTTGTAAGCATGGTACACGCGAAATCAAAGTCCGCCCACGAGGGTTGAAACTCGATTTGGAAGGACAGAATTCGATATAATTTGAAATGTGATTTTCCGATGTTGGAAAATTTGACCCAAGAGCCGGAAAATTCCCGAAAAGTCAGCATGAAATAAAATATTTTTCATCCGATTGGCTTGAAACTCGGTTTTGTAAGTAGAATACGAAATAATTTGAAATGTGATTTTTCAATGTCGGAACATCCGCCCCATGCGGGAAAATTGCCGATGTTGGAAATACCGCCGGGATACTCACTGGGAGTGGTTGGGAAGTGGATGGGATGTGAGTAGGATGTGGGTGGTAGGTTGTTTTTTTGGGCAGGAAAAATGGGTATTTTTTTTTTTTTTTGTTGGGGGTGGATGGAAAGGTACTATTCTGTTGACGCAGCAGGCGCGCCGCAGTTATTGCTAGTTTTTATATGAAAGTTGTAAATTGATTGATATTTTTGTGTGTATTAAAACAATATTAGAATTCGGTTCCTGATCAATAGTCGTTTATTTTTCTACTGAAGAGGAAAGTAAAGATTTTGGTTAGCTGCACACTTTCTTTCTCGTTCGCTCTCGTATCTTTGTGCCCATTAGCAATAGTGGGGTGCAATGAATATATGTAAAATGATTAGTGTACATTAGACTGCTATTTTTTTGCAAAAAAATGGCAAAGTCATACGGCCAGTGACGCCGTTTTTTTGTGCAAAAAGTATGTAACAGGGAGAAGGAATCATTTCCGACCCTATAAAGCATATATATTCTTGATCAGCACCAACAGCCGAGTCGATTTAGACATGTCCGTCTGTCTGTCCGTCCATCCGTATGAACAAACAGATCTCAGAGATGGTAAGAGATAGAGGTTTGACAGGTATGGGACAAATGCTTCTTATACTTGTTCAAGTTTATTTTCAATTTTTGCCACTACCCCTCCCGTGCCTACTGAGATAGTTAGTCATTAGCAACATGTATCGATTTGCCGAAGAAATGATAAAGATCGGATGAGCGGTTCTCAAGTTATGAGCAAATAAGTGAATCACCCCCCCTTGCACCCCTTTCACAACCATCACCGCACAATCTTAGAGAGAGAGAGAGAGAGGAGGGAGAGAGAGAGATAAATTAAAGGTAAGCGCAGCAGCAGCACTGCATTCAGCTCCTACTCTTGGTACAGAGTATATTATAAATCAGGCTTGACCCACATCATCACTTATTGTTGTATGCTTATGTATGTATGTATTGGTCTTGGTGTATGGTTCAAAATGTTAGTTTTTAATTTTGGAAAAGTCTTTGGAATTTATTAGGGTGTTCAGATGTTGTTGCACACTAGGGCAGTTTGCGCTGACTAGTATTGTAAGCAGGGATCGCAAATAAGAGTTATGGACTTTAAAAAATCTAAACCAAATATGTGTCCTAGACCCTTGGAGACACCCCATGTCCGAATTTTGTGAAAATAAGAGTTATTTTTACTTTTTATTTTAAAAAATTGAAAATAAAAATTGATTTTGAATATCTTTTAAAGCAGGCGCTGCATTTTAGAAGTAGACAGGATCAATATAAAGGATACCAAAATTTTTATTGATTCAGTGCCACTTTTTATACATATCGCTCACTTACTTCAAGTCTGTCATAACTAAAACAAATAAGAAAGTTGGTCAAGCCCTGCAAAAACTAAAAAGTAGATCAGTGTTTCAGTCCCACAGTTTATGTATGCATGACATTTTGACAACACTACAGATGCAAACTGTAAGCCGAACCAAAATAAACCAAACCGCTAATTCGTGCTCATAAACCGAACTAAACCGGTGTCCTATTAAGCAGCAAAACCCAAACGAAAACTGCACGCTTAAAGAAGACTTTATAAGTTTAAAAAAAAGAACTCTTCGTGATTACCTCGGAAACATATCACCTTTTAACCGGTGACGAGCTATGATGAACACTTTTCACTTTTGAACTGGTTTAGCCGGCTGGTTCGGCTTGCTTTATAGTACCAGCCTACACAACAAGTTTTCAGTTCATAGCTTACGCCATTTCTAAGCAATGACTCTGAACCAAGGCTGAAAACCTCTGAAATTCTGTAAAAGGTTCGGCTTGGAAAGGTAAATTCAATAGAAACGGCCCGATCAAGAGATGTATTCCATACGTGTATAAAAAACACGTATATTTAATGTTTGCAAATTGCGAAATAGATACATAGAGTCCATCTTAAAATCCAGTTCTATTTCTCGTTCGAGTTGCACTCCTTACCAGCACATTTGTGAAAAGTATCTGAAAACCAAAAATGCAATGACAATGAATTTTTCAGCATGCTTTATCGCATTCTTTATTCAATTTTAGGAACACTATTTTTTTTATAGAATCTGAGGACAAGTTGCACCTCAAGTCTGACATGACCAATTTTAAAGCAGAAAATGCCCTCTCAACTGACACTTGGGTTGCTGGCACGCAATGGATCACTTTCGCCAATTGATATAACCGAGGATCCATGAACTTTTGTCCTCCCAATACTTCAAGATATTCTCACTTATTTCAGAGGTCGCTTCAATTGAATTAAGAAATTCGTAGAGAATGCTTTGTGGAGTAGTGTCAACCTGACTTGTTGACGGATAGGATACTTGAGATGAAACTGGGTCCATCTGTGGTGCGTCTACACTCAAATGAAATGTCAACGCTTAGACGAAATGAACGAATTTGGAAGTCTTGCTTGTTTGATAGTCAATTTCGAACTAAATTAATTAGACTTCAATGAGCCTATAGGTGCAATCGCTTCGCCATCTCATTTTTACAGTCAGCAGCAGGGAAAATATGTTTTAAGTGAAAGCCGAAGTATATGTGTAATAACGACTCCAGGACAACTGAGATATGATGCTCTTGCATTAATATGAAAATGAACGTAAAATGACATTACGACATATTCTCATCTCACATGGAAAGTTTAAGATACATCAATTTTGCACAAATTGGTACAAAACACAGCAAATATTTCTACATCATTAAGTAAAAATAGCAATTTTTTATTTACACTATCTGGAAGTATGTTACAGTTAGGCTTAAGCAACTTTCTTACTTGTTTTAGTTATGACAGACTTTTGGTAACCTTAAATTTGATCCTTCAAGGACATGTGATGTATCAATGGAAGGTATTGAAACATAGATCATAGATATATGTCTAATCTAAAATGCAACGCCTGGTTCAAAAGATTATTCAAAATCAATAATTTAAAATTAAAATTTTAAAAATAATTTTTAATTTAAAAATTTAAATTTTTTATCCTGGTTTTTAACCACCCCCTTGGCCATAAATTTGGCCCCAATATGTTTGACTAAAATGGGTTTCATTTTTTAAAAAAATTTTTTTTGGTTTTTGTGTATCAACACACTGTACTATGTTAAGTTGTTAAGTTGTAAGTATGTTATTCTTTCTGAGAAGTAGTTTGAAATATTGCTTAGAATTGATTAAGAAAGTCAGGTCGCAACGTCTGCTGGGTGTGTTCAACAAACAACAGCACTTTGGCGTGTGGGTGTGTTTTCATGTGTCCCAATTGTAGAGGGTTTTGAAGTCAGCCCCCCCACCCCAAACCCCCAAGCTGTTTAAAAATATTTACGACACCCAGCACCCCCCGGGGTGGGGAGTTGGTTCTTGTTTATTTGGTTGAATTTAAAGTATTTTTCTAAAATTTTTATATTGGATTTGTAGAAATAGTTTGCGGAAAATTTTGGGGATATGTTTGGATGGTGATAGTATATATTGTATTGCTATTGTGGCTGTATATGTTGGGTGGAATTGTTGTATAAATTTTGAAAATAAATTTTTAATCCATTGTTTTAGCCATATTATTAATCTAAATTTTGAATAACATACAGACCAACACACAGACACCGACACCCAATACAGCTATTGCTTGGCATGAATTTAAGATATGAATAAGTTAAAACCTTCCTGTGTTCCATTAGCACAGGATTATCCAGTGTGCAAATTGAGTCTCATTGATTTCAAATTTTGGGGCTTACCCTTATAAGCTTAGGCAGACTGGTGAGTAGCTCCAATAGATTGGTCTCCGCAATGGCCTCACTCACTGCTGTCGACTCGCCCTCTAGAAAAAGTTTAACCGCCGCCACCGTAGACGACAGGGCTGACATATCAATGGCCACATCCTCATCGTTCTCATCGCTGGCTATATCAAAATTGGGTTGATCACGTTCAAAGTGTTTGGTGGCCATTAGCTGTTGCAGTGCATCACAATAGAGTTGGATTTGAGTAACTAGATCGATTTGGCGCTAGAAAAAACAAAAGGAAAAAGTCAAACTAAGTCCAAACATTTCTCACAAAATACTTACTTCTTCCGGACTAGATTTCTGTAGAACAATAACCATCAAGGCATAACAATTAAGGGCCACACAACGCAGGCTGTGGGCACTCTCCCAACGTTGTAGGATATTCATAATGATGGAAACTGTGGCTGGACAAATGGCTCGCATGCCATTGCGCTTAACAATTGAAAAGGCAAATTACACAGAAATTAGAAACAACAACAAATAAATGATCTAAGGGGAGAAACGAGCTTAACATGAACATGACTGATTGACGGGGGAAAAGGACACAGGACAACATTTACAAAGGACACAAACCACTCACCAGGTTATCACAGTTTAGAAGCAGACCATCACCCAAGCGGGGGGCAATTGAAGATGTTAGAGCGTTAGTATTTCTATTCGAGGAGGTCGAGTTCGAGTTTAGAGATTTCTGCAAGGTAAGGACACTTGTTCAGCTAGTACACGAAATGAAATGAGTAGATTGTGGTGCATAAAGAAAGGATTAGGAGCAAAAGCTGTTCTGGGGTGGGGGGGTAAAGACAACACAATACAAAACAAACTAAACTGGGCGATACCTGTGAGCCGCAAATCACAGCCCCTAAAATATTTAAAAGGCTTTCGCCTATGTCAGCAAATTGAAACAAATCCGGCTGCTGGAAACAGTCTGTAAACAAAGAAGAAACAAGTTAATAAATTGAGGAAACATTTAGATGGAACTAACCATAGATAAAGGGTACAATTTCCACATGAACCGCATGAGGTTTATAGGAAAGCCGGCTGTAATCAGCCAAATGGCCACGCACAAAACTGCGCCAGGTGAGATAAGGATCGTACATGACCTCTAGAAAGGCGGAAAAACTGCGAAATAAATGACTCATGGCTGGTGTGGTGTGGTGCTGATCCAATTGCTAGAAATAAACAAAGAGTTGAGGGAAGACAAAAGGTTTTAAATCAATTATCCACTCACCTGCTTGAATACCTTGCTTAAAATGGCAATTAAATTTGGCTTGTATTCATATTTGATGATGGCCAAAATATTATCAAAATGCCTACAAACAATCACCAGACACTCAATGAGTATGGCCACCTGTTCAATGGCCTGTTCTTCCAGTCCTTCTTCCCTAGTGTCGCAGGCATCGCGTGCCACTATTATAAATTTGCCAATTGCCGGCAACAGCTCATCCGGTAGACGTCCCAAATGTGGTCCACTGTCTGTTTTTACCTCATGCCAAAGGGGACAGGTTTCATCTTCGAAATCCAATTGGAGTTGACTACGCCAAATGGCCACAAAGCGAGCCACAAATTCGCGAAAATAAGTCTCATCGTTCTAGGCGAGGGGGAGAAGAGCAGTATAAATCATAATGAGAGAGCGAAAGAGAGAGGAATGCCAATGCCGCCGCCTGAGCCTGCGTTAGCCAAGTTATATAATCTTTTACATGGCTTATCCAGTTTATTGTTTATTTATACAAAAATGTATATATGATATAGCTTGATGATTAATACTTGAAACATGTTACCTCTTCTCACCGCCCGCCTACGCTGTCTTATCAGTGAGTAGGGGGTCCCCCACCTACCTAATGTCTGGTGAGACATCAACATCTAGTCTTACCTTTGTGGTGTACTGCACCCACAGATTGTAGATATCCTTTTTGTTGTCCATATTATGGTTTGGTTGGCTTAGCCTCAGCTGGGTGATAATAATAACATTTGCTTAAATTGCATTTGTTTACTTTCTTTCACCCCCTTCCCATCCCTTCTTCTTCTTCTTCTTCAGAGTCAGCTGTAATGTGACCGTTGCGGCAGGCGTTAGCTGATTAAATTATTTCGATACAAATTATCGATAGGAAATTTAGTCGAAGACTGCCTGTTGGACTTGGGCGTAATCGTTTTTCAAATTAATGATTCCGGAGGATATACCGGAATTTAACATCATTAAAATAGCTGCAAATATCAGTAAGATACGTTAAGAACTATTTTAGATGCCAAAGAAAATTATATAGAATCACTTAAAATTATATAAATGATCAAGAGTACAGTCCTTTCAAGTGCTAATCATTCCGACTAGAATATAGTCAATCGCGCACTTCCTTCCTGAGCCCGATTATTACAAGAATCTTTCAATGTCGTGGGAAGTGTCCCAGGTTGCCATTTCATCAAGTGCTCGATGATGAAGGAGAATTTTTAAGTCGGCCGATCATCGCATCGACATTTAGCCTACAACTTCAACCCCCCAACCTTGCGATTGGAGATTTTTCGAATTGAGCTATTCCTGTCGAGAATACTGATACTGAATACTCAATGTCCGGTGGTAGTTCATCCTGCTTCGAGGGAATCGACATTGCCTTTCTCATTGACGTGCAGAAAAGTATCCCAACCATGTGTTAGACATACAAACGACTCTTTTGTAAAGCATAGGGAATCGTGGCTAAAGAGGAGTTGGCATAACCTCAATACACGTGTGCTGTGACACATGAGGGCAATTGTTAGGCTAATACAGGGCTTAATTGAAAATAATTTTTGCACGCACCAAAAAAAGAGGTGTTTTTGAAAATTCTAAGCAAATGTTTCGTAATTGATATCGCTTTTCTGTCTTTTGCTATGGATAATAGATAAATGGGCTCCGACATGCAAAAAAAAAAAAAAAACCTTTTAAACAGTTGAAACATAGATTGAAGTTAACTTCGCTCTTACCGAGCTTCGATAACCACTTGAAATAGCTTGTCTCAAGGGTTCAGCGACTTGTGACCAGCTCAAAAAGGCATACATTTTACCGGGCATGACCGTGTTTGGAGCGTTATAACTTGAGAGACAAAACATCTTTCTCATCCTAAATCATCCATTTTCCGATCCGAACATTTGTATGGCAGCTACAAAATGATAGTTACTTTCCGATCCGGTCGGCTATTTCCGACAAATTAGCAGCGTGCAGTGAAAAGAAGCCTCTGTGCAAATTTCAACTAGACTAGCTCTACAAACTGACGGGACGGACGCGTACGGACGGACAGAGACAGCGGACGGACAAGGCTAAATCGACTCAGCTCGTCATGCTGATCAAGAATATATATACTTTATGTGGTCGGAGATGATTCCTTCATGCTGTTGCAAACTTCTGGCAAATTTTATTATACCCTTTTCACGTGTATATAAAAAATAATTAAAAATATGTAATGATAGGGATCGGTAGCCCTCTGCCCTATATTTAACTCATATTAATTTCAAATTTGTGCATATATACGTCTTGGCACAGGTACATGCTGTGCGTTTTCGCACCCGTCGGTGCTAATGAGTACATTTTTACTAAGAGAAACTTTTTGGTGATCCATATGTGCGAACGATAAAATAGCGCTTCCAGTTGTAATTGGGATTTCGATGAGTGACTTTTTGCTTTTTCGTGTATTCAGTTTGAAATTTAGCAGTGTTAAAATTTCACTTCGAGAGGGAAAGGATTATCAGTTCGTGATGTGGAACTTATAACTGAGAACGAATGGTCTTATGATGGTGAAATCGCGCCTCAAAAACCATTTTCGAACGCATCGGCCCTAGCCGCCGGATAATCTGGACTACATGAAAGAAGATGTCCCGGACGACCACATGTTATATGATGATGGTGGACCTAACAAAACTGAAATTTGTGGTTTCGTCGAAATGCACGTGGATAACCCGGACGCCGACAATGACAACGGCGACAATTTATTTCAATGCTTGAAAGCTCTTTTGTGATAATCGTAGTCACCAGCGCAAAAACTTAACGAAATATAAGAATGGCTCCATATAGCAATTCAAGAAGATGGGACAATTCGAGTTCCGTAACATTGTGACAGATTCGTTGCTGCAAAGTGGGGAAGTGGCAATCACCGTGGTCCCAAATCTCAAGACACACCAGCTCAAAAACGATTGAAACTGGATAATGTTGGGCACAACATTGAGAAGGAGACAATGCGAATTCGCTGTCGCTACTGTCCTCGCACACCATCTACTATTCTGCCGAGTGCAAAGTGGCAGTGCACCCTAAATGTTTCTCAGAATACCATAAATAAATTTAACTTAAACTTCAACCTATTCCATGTATTTTCCTTAACAATTCATCTATTTCATAAAAACTTTTTCAGTAATAAAATTGTACTCACTAACGCCGACGGGTGCGAAAACGCACCACCCCCTGCACGGACTATGGGTAGAGATAGGGGGCTGAATTTTTGTGAGCGGAATATGAGTGTCATTATGGCATCCTCCAGTAAGTTTTATTTTCGATAATAGCCGGCGGAGCGTCCTCCTTGAGCTCAACGACGGCCATTTATAGTCCAAAACACGTAGTTTGATCCTGTAGCTATACAAACATCCTCATATTCCTTGATTTCTTAATATGAATACCTTTGCTATTCATCCTTATGAACCAATATCCAGATATCTAGATATATAAATTACATTTTTTTTGTCACCCTTATCTCCATCTTTATCCACTTACAATTATTGATTTAACCATCCTCGTACTGAAATACCGAGTTGAATTTATGTTACTTTAGATTAGGATTTGTAGGCTAACTCAATATGAAAAATCAACAACTTCTTTTGAAATAAATCATGAATGCTTTGTTAACTTTAAAAATGAAAGTTTAAGTTCTTTTCCACGGTCCGTCGCCAGTACATATAACTAATGCCATACCAAATTAAATAAACGAAAAGCAGTTTTATATAGGGGCAATAATTCAATATACCTAACTTTATTGCCACGGTCGGGTGGGTACAGACTAGGGTACAAATACCATCTCAGATACCCTAGATGCTGACAGATTAATGCAAGAGTGTCCCTTTTCTTTTGGTTTATAGATACGATTTAGAACTAGAGTAGTTGCCTTGATACTTTTAGACTTTGTGTATAAAGTGCACTTAAACATTGTGCTGGTGTGCCGTATGGCAGGAGGAGGTAAAAACCCAACCCCTTCCCGACGAGCTAAGTTAGAGCATAGCTAGAAGTGCACGCCCTCCGACTCTTGTCCATACAACAACATATAGATACTCTATCTATTCTTTTCCATCGTTTTTGTACGCTCTGCAAGTGAATACTCTTTCGACTACACGCTACAAGTCCCAAACAGCTGTTTTTTGTTTACTTTAAATTAAATTGACGATGTGGAAGAGACCAGGAAGGAAGCGGATGCAAATATGGGAGAGGATGAGAATGAAGAGGAGGAGGAAGAAAATGAAGAGGATGTCTTTAGATAATATTTTTGGGTTTTTTTAAAATTTTGAATGTATAAAATGTGATTTTTTTAAATAATTATAAAAATATTTGTAGGGTGGCGGAGAGGAGGAGGGTTTTCCCAACAAAATAAAAAAAAAAATTAATTTATTAAGAAAAACACATGCTCAACTTTTCAAAGAAAGAGAAAGAGTCAAAAGGGAAAACGATGACGATGAGGATGTTCATGTTCATATTTCGGACAACGGGCCGGACGACGAGTGCTCCAGTGGTAGCTCCCCAGATTGAATCATCCGAAATAGAAAAAATTTGTCTTAATATTAAAAAGCATTTTCATTTAAGTAGGATAGTTGCAAAGGGCGAAAAAATTTCAAAAGACTTTATAGAGTTTCTGTCTATGATGACAAATGTTCAACCTGAAAAAATAAAAATAATAGAAATAATGATCTCAAGAGGAAAAGTAGTTTTGTAGCCGCCTATATATTATCTCTACTAGCATATAACCCGTCGCGCTTCGCTGCGCCTTCAACAGCCAACTTTCCGTCTACTTCCCTTCACTCCCATCTTCCCGACACTTCCTATCTGCATTCCGATGGATTTACATATGCAACAGGGGTTTTCCGATGGACACAATACGGGATTCTTGTACAGTTTAAAAAAGCATTAGGCCAATTTAAATGCCTTGACCGGAACCGCATTGGATTTTGTAGTCCTTTCTTAACCCATACACCTTCCCTTTGAAGGGACACTTGAAACCCCCTGAAGAAAAGAGCCGCCACGAGGCAATTGAAGTCCGGGCATTTCGGCGTGCGGTCAAGTCATTTGAATTGACTCTGTGGCGGCTGCCATTTTGCTAGACTTTTTGTTCCAGATCGCCACCTGCTCACCGCCGGCTTCTTTCAATTCCATTTCGTGGATGTAACAAATTCGTTTATTTAAAAACATTTTATTTTGACAACTTACAATGTAAGCAATACAAGTGTTGGACACAGCTGTTTGTCTATCGAATGAAAATATCGATAGTTCTATCGAAAGTTGCCGGCAGGTTAAAATTTGACCCCATCATGAGGCTGCGTTCGCCAAAGACAGCATGAGACACTCAAATTCGGCTAACCTGCCGGTAAGTTTGACTAACCGAACATTGAGAAAATGGGCCTAAAACAGATCAAATATTTTATTCAATTGATGCAGAAAAATAATGTTGTTTACATTTCCAAAACCAATTTTGCTTATCAAAATTGTTTGGGTGCTAAATTTCGCTAAATCTCCCAACAAAACACGAGAGATTTAAAACCAACCGAAAGAGATTTCTGTTACACCGAGAATTGGTTTTTGGGTTGCCGCTGGTAAAATTCAAACACAAGCGAACCGCAGAATTCAAAGAAAAAATTAAAAACAACAACATTATATACTTCTGCGCTTCTTGCCTGGCAGATTTCGCGACAGGAATTACCCAACCACACAATGGTAGAGGGAAATGATGTTAACGCAGCAGATGGAGCAGGTGGAGCTAGGAGCTCTACATGAGAAACTCGCCCTCTCACTCATTAAGAACAGCGATTAAAAAAGGAGACGACCGAGAATGATTTTATTTTAATTGCAAACATTGCAAACTGGCATTCCAGTTGATGTTGTAAGGCAAATTGGCATAAGCCTTTTCGCCCATACCTTAAAATATTATTGTGATCACCCTCCAAATCGCCAGGAAAAGACCCTTGTATAGACACTTGTACAGAGAAGGTGCCTGCGGATTCCCCAAAAGGGTCGGGTTCACCGCCAAAGGCCGCGAATCCACTTGAGGGCCCACACCGCTCCAAATGAATTTTTGTGGCAGAGAACTTACCTCGTGAAAAAAAGAAATAACAAAATTGAAGGATTTACCAACACTAGCTAAAAATGTATATTTCAAAAAATCTTAAAATATTTCGTACAATTTGCCATAATGCAAACCAGATGTCCACCGAAGTCAAAGAGGTGCTTGACATGTTGATTCTTAACACAAAACTTATGGAAGATTTATTAAAAAAAATAACATTCGACTTACGAAACTTAACAGAGGATGAATTGCAAAGAGTTTATGAATAATTTAAAAAAAAAAGGAATAATATGTTGTGCAGCAAATGTGGTAAGACATTTTACAATGTTATTAAATCCGCACAGCCTGGAAATCATAATTCATCAGCCAGTAAAAATAATTATAACTAGTACACATCCCGTTGCACTTCGCTGCGCCTTCAACAGTAGTTACGGCGATGTGGACACGTTAAAGAAAGCAACAATAAGAATAATCGAGCCCTCGATGATAATACAGGCATCAGATATGTTGGTGACAGATCTGAGCGATCGACTGGGCAAATTTATTTCCTGCAATATCCACTTCTTTATATATTCCCTGTCTTTAAGTACATCTGCGCAAATCGGGCAGATGAGCTCTTCGTCTACATGCCTGACGATGCTATTCAGATCGAAGCCCATGTTGTTTTGTTACAACAACAACCACAAAAAATAAAAAGAGAAATCTGATTTTAGTTTGAACGTCTTATTAGTCATATATCCACCGGAAATTGTCGACAGTTTACACATCAATCGTGATACTGGCTCCAGATGAGTCGCTAAAAGATCCCAGCGATCCACTATGAAAATTTATTTCTGCACTATTTACTTTTATATCCACTTCTGTATACTTTTTCTGCAGAAAGCATGCTCGCAGCAGCTTGACTGAAACAGGTTTTCTAGTACATCTGCACATATCAGTCTTATTAGTTCTTCATCCACATGCCTGACAATGCAATTCAGGTCGAAGCCCATGCGGATATATTGCATTGCGCATCTCCTTAAAAATTTATCAAATTAAACTCAAAAAATTTTTAAATAATTAAATAAATTAAAAAAAAGTGATAAACGTTAATTTTATCTATCATTTATTATTTTAAAATAGTTTCATATATGGGCATTTCCAAAAAAAGGTCAACCTGGGCCAAAAAATCAAAAGTGGTTTAAAATCGCTATATTTTATCGAATTTTTATAGAGAAACAATCAAATTAAACTAATGTAAGCTAGTAAAGGAAAAATATACAGTCGACCCGATATAATATTGCCACAAGAGAAGTTGGCTATAGTTCTGGAGTAAGTTTTGGCAAATTTTCAATGCATACACAGCACACTAATAATAATAATTCTATTAAAGGTACCTCGCGTCGGGAGATATACAGCGGCATATTGCTTCTGCCTACAGAATGAGCAAGCAACGCTTGGGCGGTGTCATTGACCAGGGTGCTTCGAGAAGAAGTGCCTGTTTGGAGTAAGGAAGCCATGCTTAAGCACGCAGATGAGTTCGCGTCTTCGTGGAACTTTCCGAATTGCCTTGGTGCAATAGACGGAAAACATGTTGCCATAAAGGCACCGCATCATAGTGGAAGTGTTTTTTATAATTACAAAGTAAGTATTGTTAATATTTAAATTGCTTTCATAATTTTTCAACAACTTATTTTAAATTATGTAAAAGGGATTCCACTCAATCGTCATTTGGGCATTTTTGGCATTTGACATGCTTTTCAACCATCGTGAATTTGGCATCTCCAGCTATTAAAAAATTTAGATAACGGTCCTTGTGAGGACGAGTTGCGTGGTCGTTTAGCAAATAAAAAAAATATCCCAATTTCCCTTGAGTATCCCTAGTTCTTAAAAGAAAACGTACATTTTTGCCCATTCGGGCCACGCGAAAAAAACAAAAAACAAGTTGTAAACAGACTTAAATTTGCCCCCTGTTTAATACTAAATCGGTTTGACAACTAAGATTGAAAGTTTGACTTACTATTGATTTTTTAATATTGTTTAATGAGATCATTTTACCATAAAATAAGCCCAGGTCCACAATGCGACGACTCACGGGATCTGGTCACCTCCTGTAGCCCCCACCTCTGGGAGCACGACGCCCGAACCACGAAAAAAAAACGCCACTTCTTTGCTGAGAGAGTTTTTATGTTTATGCCAATCTTTAAAACCCTGGACAGACACTCCTCCCTTGTATAGTTCTGTCGCGTTTTGTGAACGTCTTAGCGTTTAAACACTGTTGATTATTGTTTAGACCTGTAAATCCACCACGACGTTTCACGTTAACGATCCTGAGACTGAAGTACACATTTTGTTGTATAACAGCCTTCGACACAGCCCGGACGAAGTACAAGCTCCGTCAAATAGGAAAGAACTTTCCGAACCATTTATACCAGGTTTTAGGCAGGGCGATACCTTATCGTGTGACTTCTTTAATCTACTGATGGAATATACTGCGCCGGGCATGCCAACAGGGCGCCTTTTTATGATCTTGCTACCATATGCGTGATATCGACATCATCGGAACCGGTACGGCGTTTTCAGTGAAGGCAGTCAACTTGGGTTTGCGGTATGAGGCAAACGATACCGTATCCCGGAAAAATCTTGCGGACATTTGTTACTGGGAATACAACTTTAAAGTTGTTAGGTTTTGTTTACCTCGAACGACGATAACCAGCGACAACAACACAGTCAAATCCGACAAGATCACTCTTGCAAACCGTGCTTCTACGGGCTATAAGCTCAAACAAACCTCAACGAGACAAAATTAGCCTATACAAGTCGCTAATCATCCAGTCCTCACGGCGAACATGGACAATGACACGTCGGCGATTGCGTGTTTGAACGAAAGATTCTTCGGGATTTATGGACCTTTAAAAGTTGGCGTGTTTTCCGATTCGAAATAAGACGAACTGTAGAGCTCTTGGGGACACCTGTCTGGTCAAGCGCATAAAGCAACACTGCCTGGTTAACTGTCCCAGATGGACGAAGAAGCTCCGTAAGGGAGCTTATTCGACTACGGAGGAAGAGGCAGGCGGGGGGGACCCAGATGATGACCAGGTTCGGGCCTGGTTTGACCAATTGGTCCCAGCTCGCCGGAGCAGAAGACTGGCGGACTTGTTGGCAGCGGCCGAGACCGTCAACGGTTGTGATGCATGCCTCGGGCCTTGTGTTTACTATTGTCTTAAAATATTATTGTATTTTGCTGGAGTCCTGTCGAGTGGTGTATTTTTTTTAATGCATTGATTTGAGTTTAAGAAAATGTTGTGTCCCCTGCCTTACCCTCGAGTGAAACTTTTTTAAATATTAGTTACTGTTTTCTTAGTCTATATTATTAATTTCAGCCGCCACCTTTTGCCTCCTTCTGTGTTATTCATGTTTTTCTACCACGCATTTTTGTGCTGTCTTGCTTATAAGTGCGTATGTGTATGCGTGCGTCACGGTGCGTGTACGATCGTGCGTGAACTATCGTGCGTGTAAATTCTTACTAACGTATATATTGTTCATGTTTATTTGTGCTTTAGTTTTGATATTATCATTTTCATAATTTTGTTAACATAATAAGTAAATAAAATAGTCCAAACAAGCAAAGATTTTTTTGTGTTTTCCAACACATTTTTCGATGGGTGGGAGGCGAAGTGGGTAGTGCAATAGGAGTTTGGAGAGATTGATTGATGGTTGTATTATTGTTTATTACTTATTATAAATATATGAAGCTAAAAAAAAAAAATTTCACCAATTGATATAGGCAGTGGAAGTATTTTTGGCCGCTGATTCCAAACAAGACCGACCACTGGGCATTTCGCCTTTTTGGTTCGCCCCCCAAACAAACACGGGGGAGGGCCCCAGACATTTGACTGCTGCCATTCTGCTCGACTTTTTGTTCCAGATCGCCCCCTGCTCAACGCCGGCTTCTTTCAATATCGATAGTTCTATCGAAAGTTGCCGGCAGATTAAAATTTGACCCCATCATAAGGCTGCGTTCGCCAAAGACAGCATGAGACACTCAAATTCGGCTAACCTGACGGTAAGTTTGACTAACCGAACATTGAGAAAATGGGCCTAAAACAGATAAAATATTTTATTCAATTGATGCAGAAAAATAATGTTGTTTACATTTCCAAAACCAATTTTGCTTATCAAAATTGTTTGGGTGTTAAATTTCGCTAAATCTCCCAACAAAACACGAGAGATTTGAAACCAACCGAAAGAGATTTCTGTTACACCGAGAATTGGTTTTGGGTTGCCGCTGGTAAAATTCAAACACATAGCGAACCGCAGAATTCAAAGAAAAAATTAAAAACAACAACATTATATACTTCTGCGCTTCTTGCCTGGCAATTTTCGCGACAGGGATTACCCAACCACACAATGGTAGAGGGAGATGATGTTAACGCAGCAGATGGAGCAGGTGGAGCTAGGAGCTCTAAATGAGAAATTAGCACTCTCACTCATTAAGAACAGCGATGAAAAAAGGAGACGACCGAGAATGATTTTATTTTAATTGCAAACATTGCAAACTGGCATTCCCGTTGATGTTGTAAGGCAAATTGGCATAAGCCTTTTCGCCCATACCTTAAAATATTATTGTGATCACCCTACAAATCGCCAGGAAAAGACCCTTGTATAGACACTTGTACAGAGAAGGCGCCTGCGGATTCCCCAAAAGGGTCGGGATCACCGCCAAAGGCCGCGAATCCACTTGAGGGCCCACACCGCTCCGAAGGAATTTTTGTGGCAGAGAACTTACCTCGTGAAAAACAAGAAAACGAAATTGAAGGATTTACCAACACTCGAAACAATGCAAATTTAAAAAAATCTTAAAATATTTCGTACAATTTGCCATAATGCAAACCAGATGTCCACTGAAGTCAAAGAGGTGCTTGACATGTTGATTCTTAACACAAAACTTATGGAAGATTTATTAAAAAAAATAACATTTCGACTTACGAAACTTAACAGAGGATGTTGCAAAGAATTTATGAATAATTTAAAAAAAAAGGAATAATATGTTGTGCAGCAAATGTGGTAACCCATTTTGCAATGTTACTAAATTCGCACAACATGGAAATCATAATTCATCAGCCAGTAAAAATATTTATAACTAGCATACATCCCGTGGCGCTTCGCTGCGCTTTCAACAGGAGTTACGGCGATGTGGACACGTTAAAGAAAGCAACAATAAGAATAATCGAGCCCTCAATGATTGGCATTTCTCGTTGAGTATCAATTTGCGAATTTCATCCTCACAATCGTCCATGGGGAGGGCCACAAGGGTCCGAAAGGTAGTCTTTCTTTTAAAAATCATATTTTGTTTTAAGTCATCAATCGTAATACAGGCATCAGATATGTTGGTGACAGATCTGAGCGATCGACTGGGCAAATTTATTTCCTGCAATATCCACTTCTTTATATATTCCCTGTCTTTAAGTACATCTGCGCAAATCGGGCAGATGAGCTCTTCGTCTACATGCCTGACAATGAGAATAATCGAGCCCTCGATGATTGGCATTCTTGTTCCTATTAAACATTTTGTATCGGAATCTTGTGGCACCATTGTGAACAGATCTTAAGAGAGAGAGTCGCCCTGGCTTTAATTGTAATTTTTTGCCTATACACGTCAATGACTTTACAACCGCAATCACTTTCTCTGTGGGGGCATTTGTTGAAATGCATTTTTCAAGATATTCCGCAAGCTGTAAGAGTTCCTCTATTACTTAAGAAGAACTAATTATATTAAGTAAAATAGCCTAAGGCCCAAGTTGCTATGGCATTTTAAATTGGCCACAATTTGCAATTGTGTACCAATTCTTTCAAATAAAAATAATAATATTAAGTAAAATGAAATGTGGGGGCATTTGATGAATACATTGGCGTTCCTCTATTATTAAAGAAGAACTAATCTAATTATATTAAGTAAAAATGAAGAATTAAAAAGAATGTCAAGTTGCTTTGCAGACAACCTAAGGAAAATTGCATATATTGTACCATTGTAAGTTTACATCAAACCAATCTTCATATAAACACTGTAAAACACACCACGACACATAATTAGCTCCTTAAAGATACCAGTTTCTCCCTAAGCAAGTCCCGGCACTTTTATAAATTTATTGTAAGTGACTTTGGATAGGACAAAGTCGAACCGGCTTTCGCCATCGCTCCCTTTCATAGAAGAGGTTTTTATTAAAGTTTATTGCAGCAAGAATGCAGGCGAAATACCGGCCAGCCTACGGAACATCATAAACTTGGGCGTTAAACACGGGTTTGTATAGCAGGAAGGACAACGGTATGTGAACTCTGGCCGAACCCAGGCGATCAGGGACACCAAAACTATATCGAAGTGTTAAAAAAAGGGAAGAAAACCCATGGTCCCAAACTAAACGCAGCGCGAAAAGTAATATTACGTTCCGGGCAAACCAAGTGTAAGAACTAGAGAATTTTATTTTAGGTTAAACATAAGAACAGAAAAAAGAAGTGACAAATTTGGCCCAGAGACGACAATTTCAGCCAGCTCTAATATCCGGTACACTATTCCTTATGGAACATAATCAAGCGGAATATTATCGCCGTACAGAATTTGTTCTCCTCTAATTATTGCCTTCATGGCTGATAAAAAACCATCCCCAAGCACCATTGGTCAACCGAAACCTGCAGCACAGCCCGCAGGAGAAGCGCCCCTGGAATATAATTATAATTTCCTCAAGTATTAATTTTAGGGAGTCATCTTCCATCCAAAGTCTTTAAATAATTTACAAATTTTAAATTTTTTTACGCCTACTAAAAATTCATAAGTTGGACGAATACGAGAGAAAGGCGGTAGAGGACTTTATTCTTTCGGACTTTCTACATAGCCAGTAAATAGCCCCCCTCGAGGATATGACAGTTCCTGAAACTGAGGACGAAGCTAAGTCTGAGGTAGCTTAATTTGGCAACAAAGTTCAAATACCTCTTGAAGATGAAGAATCCGGGGACGATTCGAAGTTCGACAATATAATTTAAAAAATATTAAGACATGCTTATTGTGCACCAAGAGATTTGATGCGAGACGCACTACCGTGGTGAATTGAATTCCTGGACGCTTCGAGCTCCAAACGAGAAGTGAGCGCACGGCCGTCTTATATAGTGGTTGCTCCGTTTCCAGCTCACGCAATGGTGAGGCAATGTCCTAACGCGTTTGCTCACGTTGGCTCGATACGTTCTCGATAATTATCGATATTTGGCGTTAGGCGCCATATTTGAAAGAAATGTCCGTTAGCTGTTTAAATCTTAGTTGTTAGTTCGACCATTATTTTATATAGCTGCCATATAGACGATCTGGCCGATTTTCACTAACTTTGTTGTTTTTTAAACTATTGAACTGAAAATCAGGTTATACACGTATATTAGGCTCCCAAGGTGTCCTACCAAATTTGGTTCCATTTCGACTATTATTTCATATAGCTGCCATATAAATGATCTGGCCGATTTTCACTAACTTTGTTGTTTTTCAAACTATTGAGCTGTAATTCAGTTTGTACACGTATTTTAGGCTCTCGAGGTGTCCTAACCAATTTTGTTCAACTTAGACTATTTTTTTATAAATGGCTGCCATATAACCGATCAGGCCGACTAGCATGAATCTAGCTGATTTTGATGATGTAATAGATGCAATATTTACAGAAGCTAATCTTTTAACACAACTTTAATTAGGTATATATTTTTAATCATTAAATTCAGAATCTAAATGTAAACAGTATTTATTCTCAATATCGGATCTATCCGAATCGGTATCAACAGTATTATCTTCATCACAAACAGGTTCCATACTACAAATTAATGTAAAAGAGGGGAAGTCGGAAGAGGTATCTTTTTATTTTGTGCCTTTCTTTAATTTAAACATAAACTAGAGATCAGTGGATCGCGAGAGTCCATAGCTCAATGAAAAACGTCGTGCATATTATTCTGACAACTGCTTTTTCGTGCATGCGTTCTTCAATCAATTCTTAATGCTCAAACTCGAAGTGGGCTGAAAAAATCGTGATTTCGCGGGTTTGTGAAAATTCGTGATAAAACCAATTAGACTATCGTAAAGAGGACACTTTAATGAACAATATTGCATTAACAGTTACGACAATCCACGACAATCCACCAAACTTTTACTCAACGAAACAGAATTATTTAGAGGTTAAGATCGCCTAAAACAACACACAACAAAAACACATAAAAGAGAGGACAAAGCACATATATAGAACAAACTGAATCGAAATTGCATTAAACATACCTTGGACATTATTTTTCATAGTTTACTTCAATTGTTTTAATCAATATTCGTTTATTTTGAAGGCAATAAACTTAGACAAAAAATTTTCCACAACAAAAGCCAAATGCGGAGTTAAATGAATGGCTGACTTTCAGGGCTTCGCATTTCTTTCTAATAAAACTTTAAGGGTTGCATTTCATAATAAAATTTTTCGATTCTATGACCGCTGGGATATACTCTTTTAAAAAAGAAATCAATTTTTTCCACAAATCGCAACTTTTTTTTTGGACTTTATGCCAAAAAAATCGACTTTGGGACCATTGTGCAATGTTAAAAAAAACCAAAATGGTGTTAAAAAAATTTTAATTTTTATTTAAATTTTTTTTTATTATTAATTTTTTTTTAATAAAATTTAAATTTTTTTTTTTTATTTTAATTTTTATATTGTTTTTTTTTTTTTTTTTTTTTTGGTTTTTTTATTAATTTTTTTTTTTAAAATTTTTTTATTTTTTTATTTAAAAATTTTGTTTTTTTAAATTTTTTTTTTTTTTTTTTTTTTTTTTTTTTTTTTTTTTATAAATTTTTTTTTTTTTTTTTTTTTTTTTTTTTTTTTTTTTTTTTTTTTTTTTTTTTTGTTTTTTTTTTTTTTTTTTTTTTTTTTTTTTTTATTTTTTTTTTAAGTTTTTCACTGCCCACCCTGCCTACGGGGCCTGAGGAGCAGATATGACAATTTAAATTCATAATTGTTACCCAGTTTAAATTTGGTTGAAGTCTCATGGTGTTGTGTAGCTTCCTTTGAAAATAGCGCTCAATCATTGATGGGAAAATTATTCAAATTTCATCCGATTACGCATATTTGTATATCGACAATGTGCGATACCTCTTGAAATAATTAAAAATAATTATTCAGGGAGCTATCAATAACAACACATAAAATATGGATCTAGTATTTTATCGGTATTTAATTGAGGCCTTTTTGTTGGAAGTGTGGACTACCACCAAAGAGACTGCCAAAGGGCTTTGGCACAAAAATTTTTGTGAGTTTTTTTTATATGGAGTTTTTTGTTTTGGCAAGTCTTTGGTAGAAGTGTATACTACGCTTAAAGATAAAGATTCGTTTTACTTCATCAAAAATGTAAGACCATTTAAATAAATTAAACGTTTTCATAAAATTGAAAGTTATTATAAAGCTTTTGGCGCATTAAGGCCCATACGGACATCCGAAGTACGTCATTTAGGCTAACTTTCCCTATCTTTCGTCGCCGTGGAACGTAAGAGAAGTGATACCAGACTTAAAAAAAATTAAGCCCAAAATTTCAGTATTTGGTATTTTTAATTTAGTTGGCGGTAGGTCACACTGCTCGCTGGAAGAAATCCAAATGAGAGTACAAGAAGTGTATTTTTTAGTGAAATGCTACATTTCAATTCTTTAACGTTTTGGAGCATCTGAGAAACCGTTTGTTTCGACTGCGGTGTATTCTGACCTCCAAGGAATTCACAAAAAACTCCATTTACTGAAATCCACATCTTCTTTTTAATATCACTTAAGGTCTTCGGAAACCCTTCTTTGATTTTCGTATCGCTGAGTATGGGAAAGAAATGTTTCAAATACTCAATTGCCCGTCCATCCTTAGGAAATGATTTGACAAAGTTCTTTATCACCCAAGTTTAATATGAATAGGTGTCAGACAGAACATTCTGCTTTCCAGAAACGAAATCAGTACGCGGGGGGCATTTGTTTTTGTGTGGCCCCCCCTAATAAAACATCCCCCATTAAACCTATTACCACCTGCCCCCCCCCCCACCTTTATTATATTTATAAAAAATTATTATTTATATTTATATTATAACCCAATTTTATATTATTTTATTTTATTATATTTTTAATATATTTTAATTATTTTTATTGTAATAGCCTATTCACACTACAGTCCATCTTGGAGGAACGTTGAGAAGATGGTGGAAAAATGAAATTCGTGTTCACATGGCCACCATCTACCGTCTACCGTCCACCATCATTGGCTTCTTCTTGCCACATGATGTAAATATGCCAGCTATAAAAGAAAAAAATTAAAATTCTGTAAATTTAACAATTGTATTGGCCTCTGCTTAACAGCAGCAGTACATAATACCTCGAGGGATAGCCGAGGTGTCAGAAAACATCCGACAAATTGGCGATATGGGCGATACGGACTTATACAAAATGTTTATGGTCTGCCCAGTACATCGAAGCATTTGGATGCAATTGAGTCGAAGCAGATAATTTATTGACATTAGGTGAATAATACATTGCATTTTATAAACGGAATTAACAGTTTTGGGTATATTTTCAAATTTCATTTAGTGTACTGTTGCGCGGCATTTTCATTTTGACATTCAAACTACGTTGTCTGTGTATATTTTAGTTGCGAATGGCTATTAATTAGTGGTGGACCCAAAAATAACGCTTGGAACAGCATGAGATAGGAACATACCCAGCTGACGGTGGAATATTTTAAGAAAATTTGGCAAGGCAAGTTCTTACGTACCATCTTTGCCTTTAGGATGGTAAACGGTAGATGGACTGTAGTGAGAATAGGCTATAATACTGCTCCCACCAATAGTAATTGTGTATCGATAGGCATGCCTAAAAAATATGCGTATTTTGTGCATTGTTTGCAAAAGCGTAGTATACACTTCCACCAAACACTTGCCAAAACAAAAACTCCATATAAAAAAACTCACAAAAATTTTAGGCCGAGCCAGCCCTTTGGCAGTCTCTTTGGTGGGTATACACTTCCAACAAAAAGGCATCAATACCGATAAAATACTAGATCCGTATTTTATGTATTGTTATCGATAGCTCCCTGAATAATTAATTTTAATTATTTCAAGAGGTATCGCACATTGTCGATACACAAACATGGGTAATCGGATGAAATTTGAATAATTTTCCCAACAATGATTGAGCGCTATTTTCAAAGGAAGCTACGCAACACCGTGAGACTGCAACCAAATTTAAACTGGGTAATAATTATGAATTTAATCATTACTAGATTGTCATATTTGCTCATCAGGCCCCGTAGGGGTCATAAAATATATAACACAATCATAAAATTAACACACATCTAAAATAAGGGAAATTTTTTTGGCGATAGATTCAGCCCTGAGAGATGGAACATCAATTGGAAAATCTAGTGTTCCAACCAGATTTTCTAATTAGAAAATGAAATCTCTAGAAGTTCTGTGGCACCAACGAATTTTTCAAGAGATTTACAAACCAACCGTCGGCAAAATCTCTCTCCGAATATGACGCACCATAAAATACATATACTACGTTTATGCATACAAAAAAGCATGATTGCCGATCATGATTTTTCCCAAAAATGCAAGCATAAACACCAAATCATGGTTTTTTTCTACACACGTATTTTGACTATGGTTTTTGAAAAAAACCATAATTTTTTATATGCAAAACAGTCTGGCAAAACCTCTTCTGACAGCTGTTCTGTTAATTAATTGTGTTTGGACCAAATGTTAATTGCAATGCAGCGGGAACTTAAATAGAAGCCACTGCACAACAGCAGAAACGCTGAGCAAGGTACAAGGCTAGAATGGAACTAGTGGTGCTACCGTAAAGATGTGAACCTTTGATGAGCTGAACGAGCTATACAAAAAAAGTCAAGTGGCTGACACCCCATTGGACGACACAATTGAATATATTTTTGAGCCGGAGAGCTTTGGGTCAAATGATGTGTCCGACCTAACTTCAGGCGAATACCATGCAGCTCCTGAGACTACCATGGGCAGGCGTCGCCTTGTGTCGCTAGACTCCAAGTACAAGACAGTTTAAACGTTCTCAATACAATTTTATTTATAGGATATGTCAAACAGTAGGCATCTCTTATTCGCCGGTAATGCAATCTTCACATCCGTAGTCTACGCACGCTCATGACAGCAAGATCACTTGAGTAATGCTGCGTAGAAATTTGTTGGCATTTTGCCTGGGATATCCTTTTTTAACGTTTTAAGGTCTTCGTGCGCTCCTTTCTCCAATCCAAAAGAATAAATACTAACTTTGATGTTCGCCTATGCCGCTGAATACAAAAACCATTCCTTATTTGTTCTTTCCATTTTAAGCTTGGTATGGAGATA
>JAEIFU010002194.1:0-48828 GCA_018904235.1 Lordiphosa stackelbergi
TAATTTATTAGTTCGGTTCGTGGTCCAGCCTCCAAGACCAGGCTGCAAGCCGGTCCAGAACCAACACTAGAAAGAATAGTAGATCCTCACAAACCAAACTTTCCGTTGTTGTGAATTTGCGAACCTTATCCCGCACCGGACGCCATTTGTTTGGAAAAGGTTTGGCTCAGAATTAGTTCATTCTCCTGTCTAACCGATTGGCTTAACTTCATATAAAATATAAGGTTATTGTTATAATGATCTGAGAAGCTTTAAACCAAGGCTCGAACCTAAACCTTATGTTCGGCAAGCTAAGGAACTGGCTTGCGAATCAATCCTTAGACTTTGTTTTGGGTTTGAACATTCGGACCGAACATTCTTTACAATCCAATAGATATACAGCCTTGCTTAATAGCTAAGCCGAATCAGTGCTAAGGTGATCAGTTCGGAAAGGCTTTTCACTTTTGTCCTTAATGCTCAAAATTCCAAAGTAAGGCTCCGGATTTCCAATTAATTTCATCAAAAAATACCCAGAAAATAATTTTTGATCACTTTTGAGAATATTAAATATTTGAATATTTGTGTTTTTGGTATTTTCTTGTAAATCTTCGATGAACATTTAGTTCAAACCTATTTTAAAAAGATTTTCAGTCTAACGCTCAATTGTTTTGATTATTCAAGTTTAGTTTTTAGATAGATTAAATTATTATTTTATTTGCCAATTCCAATTTTTCTTTTCTCGAGTTTCCCGACTTTTTTTAAAATTTTTGGTATTAATGCATTTGCCCCAGCTGGTCACACTGTTCCTATGAATTGAATAAAAAAAAATAACAATGATCTGCGTAAAATCGATTCAGAGTTTGCATTGAAGTCGTTTGGAAACATGCAAAAGAATTAAATCTGTTGGAGAGTTTTGATCATTTGGTTGTGTATTACAGACTAGATAACGGCAGTTACTTGCTTTAGACTTAAAGACAGAGATAGTTAAAAGATAGAGCAAGAGATATAGAGAGAGCAAAATGTACGCAAAGTAAAACCAAAAATTATCCGAAGCATTTTCTTTGAAACATTACAAAAGCGCTTAAACTCTAGTGAATATATATATATCAATATATAGATTTGATCCATACACATTAACTAATACAGTAACATTTTCTTGTACAAAAATAATCGTTATTGAGCTCGAGCAAGCCAAGTGTGGAGAGTTCTACCGAAGAATGTTTGTTGTTTGTAGTTTTGGTGTTGTGTGGAGGAGGAGAAGGAAATGGAAATCAAAATAAGTCGAGCAGAGAGCACATAGATCAGAAATACAAACGCCTAAACAGATACCAAGTGAAGTTTTTGAAGGAGTAAGCGGGGGTAGGAAATGATAAAATAAGCGACAATTTCTGGCAAAATGAGTAGACCAACTGAAATAATCAAAAAAAAGAGGACAACGCACAGCAAACTGGGTTGGTGAGAGAATGTTAGTTTTGGTTCCTTTCCAAGTTTTTTTTTTTTGGTTGTAAGTAAAAGAAGCAACAAGTTTTTACGGTTTTTACAATAAAACGTATATATAATTTTCAATATTTCGTAGTAGTTTCACTTTAATAGTTTTTATAATAATAATAATTTATGTAAGTATGACTAAATGTTGTTTTGTTAGCACATTAAACATATTCATCAGTGTGTTGGCTTGTTGCTTGTGTGTGTTTTCGTGTGTGGGTTAAGATTATATGAAACATTTCTTCGATTTCTTGCATTTATTTTCAAACTGTTTTACATGCAATTTAATGGTTGAACCTTTAACGATTCTCGCTCATTTTCGTGTGGAAACAATAAAAGTAGTAAAGCAGAACTAAAATAGAACCTCTCCGAAAAAACAGATGCACATTATAGCCATACATTAAAGATATATAGAGAGTGTGTGTGTGTGTGTTCAGTATTTTGTTTACTTGCATGTTTGTGTGTGTGCGTTTCCTACCACTAAAAAAGAAATGGGAAGGAAAACTACTTGAGTCAATATGGACGGTACTGTACTTTGTCTAAGTGAAATATGACTGGTAAATGAGCTAATTGAGAAGTGAGAGAGAAATAGAGCTACAAAGGCTCTTAAAAGTTTGTTTTACAAAATGTTATTTTTTTTGTTTATTCAAAATCAGCCTACATAAATGTATACTAACATTTCATTGTGTTCTGTTATTGTAACTGGCACTGTTAACGTACGTTAGTTTAGTGTTTTGGGTAAGTGTAAGTGTGGGTGTTTGAAGCGTTATTTTGAGATTAGTGCAAAAATAGGCAAAATAGTTGGAGTTTTGTTTTGATGTGAAACATTTTTATTGGACCTTGAAAATGGTCAGCCTTTGGAGTTTTGAAATAATGTTGCAGCAACAATGTTGACACTACAATGAGGCATCAGCGTAAATAGTTCAATAATACGAGGCACCGACAAGCACAAGCAGACGTCTCAAGAAGTTTAAAAAGTGTCCCGCTTTGATTTGGACCGGCGAAAGCCCGCACAGACAGGCAGACGGCGCAGCAAGTGCAGACGTACTCGCTGATAAGGTTGTTTTTCTGCTGTTAATGACTTATTCGCTTCAACCCGCTTCGTTCCCACCGCTGATTTAAATGCACAAACTAGTCCAAGTGTGACCAAAGCTTGACTGTTTGGTCGGGAACTTTTGCGATAGATCAGCTTTGACTCTGCCTTGTTACTTCAAGTTATAAGCAATTATATCAACTTGAACAAAAGCAGCTCTTATACCCTCTTTCTCAAAAAGGGAATTTTACAGACGAATGATGTTTACGGTCACACTAACGTTCATAACAAAACAGCTTGATTGGACCTGCTGTATCTGCAATTGAAAATCAAAGTTCGCCTTCCACATGTGAAGCGGCATGCTCTCCGAGTAGTCCCGCCACGATAACTGGTTTGCGGGATTCAAATATACGACAAATTGCTGCCTTTTAACATTCTAAAACAAAGAATGAAACACTTGACGGTTGCCTTGGCCCAGCCCAACACATGGGTGTAGTCGGTTTTCAATCAAAGGGGTCCATACACTTCTCCCCCTGTGCTTAACCCCCAACCACTGAGCTAAAACGCTCTCAACCCATGGCAACGCCATTGACACAGCAGCTGTTCCTATTGGTGACACTTGGGGAGTTCGATTGCATATCGATAAAAAATCTAGCCTTTTAGCGGAAAATAGCTATATGTTGTGACTTTAGCTAGATCTTATTTCCAAAAGTTTCTGAAAATGGTATTTTTTTTTTATCTTATATTTTTTATGGGATAAAAATTTTTTTTTTTTAATATGAAAGGTTTATAATGGAACAAAATTCACATTTGGATAGTGTTTCTGATTGGGACCAATATTTTTAGTTTAAATTTTTATTATGGTTTTATGAACTCGATACTGTCATGGATCGCGGTTTTTGATGCATGTTACCATCTCTTAAGAACACATTTTATTGGTCAGTATCTCAATATATTTAAAACCTAAAAAATTATTACGAGTGGTTTTCCATTAAATCCATTTTCTAAGTTGGACCTCTATGGGCGGGGTACTAACCGCTTGTCTATTGGAGGCGGGAATTTGGTAAAACAATTGTGGTGACTCCCTTCATCTTTGGTGAATTTTCCAAAATTTTAGCTCTCATCTTTATTTGGCCAGCAACAGATGTTGTAACTGTGTGTTCAAAGCGCCATTAAACGCGAACTTGACCTCAAGAAAAACTGGGTTGAGGAGTGGCTACCTGATGCCTCTAGTTTCACAATTTGGTTCCACAGGGTTGCCCATATTCGACGGACCCATCTGGCAACGCCATAACTTTTCAGAGATGTCAGATCGCTTAATGACATACCGCGTTTGAGCGTCAGTCCAAGCAGATTTTTACCATGGAACAATACACGCCACGCGAGCGCTCTGAAATAGTTGAAATTTACATTCAACAGAACAAGTCAATTGTGAAAAACTCAACGTGCTTTTAAAATTTCACATTTTCACATTTCACATTGAATGGGACCGTAAATAAGCAAAATTGCCGTATTTACGCCACTGAAAATCCTCAGGAGATTCAAGAAGTGCCTCTTCATGACGAAAAAGTCACAGTTTGGTGCGGCGTTAGTGCGAAAACGGTCATTGGGCCGTTTTTCTTCCAAAAATGAAAATGGCCATGCTGTTACCATCAACCAGGAGCGTTATCGCGACATGATGACCAATTTTGTGATGCCAATTATTCGTCGAAAGCGTATGAGGCAGTTCTGGTTTCAACAAGACGGCGCTCCACCGCACACAAGTCGCATAACAATCGATTTTCTGAAGAAATTGTTTCCGGGCCGTTTGATGTCGAAAAGTGGTGATTTGGACTGGCCACCGCGTTCGCCCGATTTGACGCCGCCTGACTTCTTCTTGTGGGGATATTTGAAGTCAAAGGTTTACGTTAACAAGCCAAGGACCGTAGAAGAGCTCAAGGACAACATTCGTGAAGAAATAGCCGCTATTCCGGCCGAAATGTTGGCGAAATCGATGGAAAATGCTGCAAAAAGGGCACAATACGCCATCAACGCCAGAGGCGGCCATTTGAGAGATATCATATTCAAAAATTGATGTAAACAAATCTACTTGGAACAAATTAAATTGATTGATTTGCCAAATTTTCTTTTGATTTTAAAAAAAAAACGGGTCCGCGAATATGGGCAACCCTAGCTATTTTGTTCGTGCTAAAAAAAAATAGAGTGTTGTTGCAGAGTGTTGTCCCTCAAACTGGACCAACTCTAGAAAGAAATACCATGACCCATAGTCGTTCCCCCACTTACAATAAATTTCAGTGGTCTCGGTGAATCGGTCATTGAATGCTGAATGCAAAGTTTCGCACCTAACGTTCTTGTGCGCCAGCGCGGGATCTGAAAATCTCTTATTTTTCTCCACGAGCGTTGTTTTAGTGTTTCAGAAACCCAACAAACCCATATACAGATTGGTCGCTTTTTGGAATTTGAACTATTCATAATTTGACTTCGTGAAACTGGAATGTTGGTAGATAAACCAACCCGTGTACGTACTCGTTCCGGAGCGCTCGACCGAAAACATTGCCAAGTCAGCCGTGGGGGTCATTTGACCGTAATTAATTTTTCATAAATAAATGACAACCATCCTTTCCAATAAATGTTCAACCTTTGAAAAAAGTCGAGCCGATTTTTTTTTATAGCAAAATTAAAATCCAACTTTTGAATGGACCACCCTCTGTATATATTTGGAAGTCTGCTATAATTTTGCGCCTTATAGTCTTAGTCTGTGATATCTGGATGTACAGAAAGGGCGCACGGCCTGACAGACATATATGGTTATAACGATTAGACTATGTTTTTAACTCAGCGAAAAGAAAACTCATTGTTTCTATGACATGCATCATCTATACTATGTATAAGTCTTTGGTTCAAAGCTCCTGAAATTCCTTTAAAGCAAATCTGACTTGGAATTGTGCATGTTTTCATATTTCTGTTGACTTTCCTCTGTTTCAACTTGAAATTTTTAATAGCAAAGTTCCCTCAACATATTGCAGCAACAATGTTGCCGCAACATTTATCACAAAATGTTTCACATCAAATTTAAGTGAGTTTCTTTGTGTATGTCTTTTGTGGTTGTTTGTTGTTGTTTGTTATTTGGCTTGTTCTATACATGCAAGTAGGTGAAGTACTTTCTATAAATTATTTCAGTTTTTTTTTTCTTCATATTTTGTCAAATTTTATGAGCGATTTTTTTTTCAACAATTTTTCTCATCAAATATTTTTGTCAGTTCTACAAAATGCAAACGACGACACAGCTAAAGAACTTTTCACATACAGTTTTATGGGAGAATAGCTATACTTTAGGCAAGCCATAGATATCATATATGTATATAAACTATATAGTTGTTTTTTTTTTAAGGTTTTTCAATTACTTTTTTTTTGTAGTTGGTTTGCATGTTTTTGTTCTTTGGTTTTAGTAAGCTTTGTTCTTAAGAGTAAGCCAAGCATTATTTGGCCATAGGCATAAATTTATATATATGTAAGTACGAGTATGTATGTAGGTGTGTGTGTGTGTGTTTTTACATCTAGTTTCTACTCATTTTGCGGGCCATTTTATATGGCATATATATGTATATATATATATACTAGAAACTAAACATCTAGAGAGTTTTGAGAATTTAGGATTTGTTCCTAGGGAAGGGGCGGGGAAGAACAAATGAAGTTAGCTAAAATGTTTTTCAGAAGCAGGTTAAAGACAGGCAGAAAATGTGTGTGACAGACAGAGAGAGAGAGAGGGGGAGGGAGAGAGAGAGTGCTGCTCTGCCCAAAAGCGGCAAGTGAAAAGCTGGTGTTTAAATGTGGGGACTTGGTCTGGTATATATATAATTTATATATATATATATAGAGAGAGAGAGAAAGCAGCACAACAGAAAACAAAATTCAAGTGAATACCAAAAACAATACGTAAAAATAAAATACCAACACACAATTAAGTATTTTTTTTTGTCGAACTATATTTGAAAATAAAACATTAATAAAAACTAATTTAGAATTAGTGGCAAACATTTCTTTCTTCTTTTTTTTTTAACACAAATTTTACAGAGATTATATCGAGTAGATCGTATATGTAAGTATGTAGTATGTATGTATGTATTTATGTTTAAAGGGGGGGTGCGCAAGTCAGTGGCATAAATTGATCTCATAAAACTACACTAGAAACTAAAAAAAAGTCACATATAAATTATATAAAACGTAAAGACAACATAAAATGAAAAACAAATCACACGAGATCTCTAATATTAAAAACTTAGTTCTGTTTTGTCATTGATTTTATTAAACATAATCTTTAACATAATACATCAAGAGAGAGAGATGGAGAGAGTTGGTGAGAGAGAGAGACAAAGAGATAGCAAGTGGGTGGAGTTGAGAAGAAAATCAAAAAATTTTACATAGTTTTTTTTCGAACATAACATTAACATAAATTAAATTTTGGGTGGCTTAACAAAGGTGTAAAAATGTGTGTGAGAGTGTAAGAGTGTTAGAGAGACGTGTGTTTTTAGTAAGCTAGAGATGTGATATAGTATAATGATTTACAGTTTAAATCTTGGTCATGTGTGTTTTGTGTGTGTGTGTATGAACTAGAGTACATAGTGTGTGAATATGGTAGCAGCATTTAGCATATATCGTATATATTTGTATACTAAACTAGACAATATTCGTTAGGCAAGTTCGTTGTTCAAACAATTACAACAGCATTCACGCTAGCTAGCGAGCGAGAAATAGAGAGAGACAACGAGACAACAAGTCAACGAACTACCCTAAGTTGTTTAAGAGAGACAGAGAGAGAGAGAGAGAGATGGCAACAAGCGCGCGCTTACACAACTGTACCTCAGCAGCAACAGCATTAGCATTAGCAGCATTTCTGTTTTAAATATGGCAACCACCTGGGTTTTGTTTTTTTCAGGGAAGGAAAAGCTATCACAGTACTTTTCGCTATGGTGTCATCTGTGTCTAAGGAACTTAAATGTGAGTGTGTGTGTAGGTGTGTAGGTGCTTTAAAAGCTAACTTAATGGCAAGTAGTAGAGCAAAACTTTTTTTTAGCACTGCAAAAAGCTGATTTGTACAGCGCAAAAGCGATTTTGTAAGGCAAAAGCATTCCAAATAGATATCAAAATTGCACAAGTCGGTAGTTTACATGCAAATTTATGTAGATTCTGTCAACTATAAAACACGATCATTAGAATAATGCTTAAGAAAAGGCTTCAAAAAGTTTGCCACAGGTTCAAAAATTTCTTTAGAAATGTATAAATTAGGAATAATCTATAAAAGTTTGTTTGAAAAAACAGTTCCGTTGTTTCCAAATGATTGTCAGGATTTGAAATTGTTATGGCATTCTTTGTAAGAATTTAAGAATTGTTTATGCCTTAGCCGAATAATGGCTTACAATGGCTTTATGTGAAAAGAATCGACATCAAATCGATCAAAGCAGCTCAGAAATCTCAGGCAAATTAATATCAAATCGCATTGCCTTGTGTGAGAACAATTCCTCCAAAAACAAGTCGAATCATTGAATAAGCCACAAAAAAAAATGTTCTTTAAAAGCAATGCACAATTTTACATTTGCCTGTGGTAGTTAATTATTTTAAACGTTTTCTTTATTTCAGACTGCACAAAAACCGATTTGGCCGCCCTTTAAGTTTACTTTTTTCAAAACTTTTATATATAAATTTTCAAAATTTTCCATATAATATTTTTAATTTCTCAATAGCTTCAAAATGTTCAAATATTGAAAAATTATTTGAGGATTTACAAAAATTGTTATTCTTAAGGTTTGAATATTCAAAACTTTGAAAGTTGAGCAAAAGTCTTGCTATTTTTATATATATGAAACATTTTTCTTTTTTTTTTGAAATTTTCATAACTTTTAAAATATCTACAGTTTGAAAGATTTTTAAAAGGTTTTTACAATTTTAAATTGAATATGAAAAATCTTCAAACATTTTCGAAAAAATTTCAAAATTTACCAAATTTTTTTCGAAAATTTCAAAATTTTCAAATTTTTTTTCGAAAAATTTCAAAATTTTCCAAATTTTTTTTCTGTTTTTGTGGCTTTCCATCGTTTTTCAAAATTTTTAAAAAAGTTTTCAAAGTTTTTAAAAATTTGTTTTAGTTTTTGGAAATTTTCATAACTTTTAAAACTATAAAAGTATCTACAGTTTGAAAGATTTTTAAAAGGTTTTTACAACTTTAAACTGAATATGAAAAATCTTCAAATATTTTCCAAAAATTTCAAAATTTTCCAAATTTTTTTTTTCGAAAAATTTCACAATTTTCCAATTTTTTTGGAAAATTTCAAAATTTTCCAATTTTTTTCTGTTTTTGTGGCTTTCCATTGTTTTCAAAGTTTTTAAAAATTTGTTTTAGTTTTTGGAAATTTTCATAACTTTTAAAACTATAAAAGTATCTACAGTTTGAAAGATTTTTAAAAGGTTTTTTACAACTTTAAACTGAATATGAAAAATCTTCAAATATTTTCGAAAAATTTCAAAATTTTCCAAATTTTTTTCGAAAAATTTCAAAATTTTCCAAATTTTTTTCGAAAAATTTCAAAATTTTCCAAATTTTTTTCTGTTTTTGTGGCTTTTCAACGTTTTTCAAAATTTAAAACAGTTTTCAAAGTTTTTAAAAATTTGTTTTAGTTTTTGGAAATTTTCATAACTTTTAAAACTATAAAAGTATCTACAGTTTGAAAGATTTTTACAACTTTAAACTGAATATGAAAAATCTTCAAATATTTTCAAAAATTTCAAAATTTTCCAAATTTTTTTCGAAAAATTTCACAATTTTCCAAATTTTTTTCGAAAAATTTCAAAATTTTCCACAGTTTTTTTTTCGAAAAAATTTAAAACTTTCCAAATTTTTTTTTTCGAAAAATTTCAAAATTTTCCAAACTTTTTCGAAAAATTTCAAAATTTTCCAAATTTTTTTTCTGTTTTTGTGGCTTTTCAATGTTTTTCAAAATTTTTAAACAGTTTTCAAAGTTTTTAAAATTTTGCTTTAGTTTTTTTTTTAAATTTTCATAACTTTTAAGACTATAAAAGTGTGTTTTAAAGTCCAATTTAGAATTGTGGCTTTTGGGTTTGCTGGGAACGTTAGAAAAAGCAGCACTATTCTAATGACCCTTAGTGTATGTGGCGATTTCGAATGATTCGCAAGGTATCAGGCGTCAGGTTTCAAATATTAAAGTAAGCAGCCCTATTCAAATGACCTGTACTGTAAGTCTACTTCATTTCAGGTCGGGTTTTTTACCCTATCGACACTGCTTTAGTTAAGAATATAAGCTCTATTTGAATGACTTGCAGTGTATGTTATAGCTCCTTATTTTCCTTTGTAAAATGAATGTTTGTATCATCTTTCATGACTTTCTGCCTTGATTGATCTATTTGAAAAGCTCTCTCATTTATTATTCCTGTGTTTTTATTTTTCTCAGTGTAAAAGCTCAAAGCTCTCTCTGTAAATGTTTTGGTAAGTATTTCTAACTAAAATCTAAGTAAAAGAAAACTGAGGCACATAATTCTTACGTTTTCGTTGTGACAAATATTTAAGTACAGTTGCGTCTGTAAATGTCTGTGTGTGTGTGTTCGTGTGTGCGATTGTATCTCTCTAAGAGGTCTTCATTTTCTTGTAAGGATTCAATACCATGGCACTGCCCTGAGCTCCACCGGGGGCGGCTGCTGCGGCCGCTGCTGCTGCTGCCGCTGCTGCTGCATATTGCTGGGCGGCCACCTGACTAGTGGGCAAGGCATAAGCCGCATAACCCGCTGCCGGATTAGGCATCACTCCTGGATAGAAATATCCCGGAGCTGCAGCATAGGCTGAGGCAGCAGTTTGTCCTCCAGGAGCTCTGAGTAGCGCTGCCGTGGAGGCCGCATATTGGGCTGAGGCGGCGCTAGCCGTACGCACAGGTGTTCCCGGCGGTGGTGCACTCATTTGACGCATTTGTGCCTGGGCCTGAGCCTGAGCCGTCTGCATTTGTATTAGGGCCGCCATATTGGGCGCCTGTACGGGCTGTGGTGCCGCTTGCGGTGGTGGTGGTGCCACAAAGCTCTTGTTTAGAGTCATGCCCGTGTAAGCGGCTGCCGCTGCTGAGCTGCCACCCGCCACATTTGGCTTGGCTGCCGCCGCAGCCACTTTGAGAGCATAGTTCTTTTGTGCCACTTCTTTGGCCAGGGCAGCCGGATCGGCATAGTAGCCCGCAGCGCTGGGTGGTGCAGTTAGACCGGCAGCAGCTGCATAGGCTGCATACGCCTGTTGGGCATAAGCGGCTTGGGCCTGGGCCTGAGCCTGAGCCTGTTGCATTTGCTGCTGCTGTTGCACCTGTTGCTGCTGCTGCTGTTGCAGCTGCTGGGCTTGCACATAAGTGGGGGTACTGGCCATGGTTACCATGGGTGAGGCACTACTGTAGTTGGCATACAGATTGGCATAGCTATAGGCAGGCATGGCATAGCTGATGCGCTGATAGGCAGCTGCAGCAGCAGCTGCTGCCTGAGCTGCTGTTGCTGTTGTGGGATGGTGATGGCTGTTAGTGGTGGGCGTGGGCAGGATGCCCGTGCTATGGCCATTGACTGTGGTGGCATAGCGTGCATAGGACACAACGGTGGCTTCGCCATTCTGTTTGGCATAGCCACGAGTAGGAACTGCCGTTGCTGCTGCTGCTGCTGCTGCTAAGGTGTTGCTGCTGTCTAACTCCTGCTCATCGGGTTTTATCAGATTGTTATTGATATACGAAAGGTAATTGTTATTATCGGGCAATGTCTCGGCTTGAGGGGGGGAGGAGGAGGTGGCTGGTGTGGCTAAGGGGCTAGTGCTACCATTAAGGGGTGTGGGTGTGGCTGTTGTTGTTGTTGTTGTTGGTGTAATTGTTTGTGTTGTATTACAATCGATAGCGGTAATAGCAGCGGGATTTGTTTCTTGATTATCAGCAGTATGATCCTCAGATGAATCAGCAACCTTATGCTCATCATTATGATCGTGATCATCGTCTTCAACAGCATCGTTAGCATTATTATTATTATAATTATAATTGTTATGATTAGTAGCAGTTGCTGCTGCTGTTGTAGCAGCAGTTGTTGTTGCTGTTGCTGTTGTTGTTATGGCGCTACTTATTGCAACTTGTGGTTGTTGTTGTTCTTGTTGTTGTTCTTGTTCTTGTTGTTGTTGTAGTGGTAGTTGTTGTTGTTGTTGTTGGGCATACTCACATGACACTGGCACATAGGGCTGCATTAGTTGTTGATAGGTTGTCGCACCGGGTTGATACACTGGAATGCCAGACTTTTCGGCAGCTGGACGTTTGAACGGTACCATGCCAGAGAATTGCTACGTAGACAAGAGATTGGGAATAGATAAGCAAATTGGATTAGATTAGTGGCCAAAGGGGGGGGGGCGGGTATGGTTTAATGGGGGGGCATATATATAGATACAATATACAAATAGGCTTAGAAACAAACTTGCTGGTGGGAAAAGAATTTGTTGTTAATTTTTTGTTGTTGCCAATATGTTTGAATGATTGTTGAACTCATAGAAACTAAATCAAAATATCCAAATCGAATGAAATTAGAATCAGAATCAGAGAAAGGAAACTTAAAGCAGCTAATTTGCAACATAAAGATGAAATCAATTAATTGGCGTGCAGTTTTTATGAAAATGAGTTGGAAATTAAGCAATTTTAGTAGAGTGGAATGAGGAATGATTTGTATTAAAGCTTTGTGTGAATCTTAGTATTTTACTTAAATAAGCTTTTTAATTGATATTATGGTTTGTTCTGCAATGTCACTAAGTGCACTTTAGTCCATGAACATAACATGTACTACGTTTATGCTATGAAATTCATGATTTCTTCAATTTGCAAAGTCGAATTTGTTTCGGTTTATGGTCTGACAGAGCTAACGCAAGGCTAAGTAGGCTACGCTTCATCATTTCATGAATTGAAAACGAATTCATGGTCCACTTTCAAACCCATTTCATGAAATAATTTTGATCCATAGCTATGAACATAGCATAAACGTAGTAATATGTCGAAGGGTCTAGACCAGAGGCCGGCGCGTCGCAAACTACTGTGCATACAAAAGTGCTCAGCGGCACTGCAGCGCAGTCACACACTGACAGTATAGCGCTGCTTTCACCTAATCACCTTCTGTGAATAGCTAGGACAAAATGTGTAATTTGCCGGACCCGGATCTATACTCTAGAGTAGAGTCCCCGTCACAGCCAATTGCTCGCTTAAGTAATGCCTTCACTTAGTCTCCCAGAGTCAGTCGCAATCAGCGCATCAAAACAAGCAGTTCGGCGTCAGTCAGTTACATTTCATTTTCATTCTTTCCAACGGGGATCCTAATGTCTCCTTGCCCAAGGTATACTTAACAAGGTAGTCGCACTCGCTCTCTCACAACTCCTTATATTTGTGTCCAAAGAGAGCCAGAGAGAAATGGATTTCTGTACTGTAGAACACAAAAAATTCGTCTGCGAAGATGCGTCGCTCACAAGGGTTGCTTACCGACTGAAATTTAACAAGTTGTCAAGAGAGCGAGTTCGGCTACCTTGTTAAGTATATCTTGTGCTTGCCCTTGCTGTCTAGTATACCTACTTTAACTAACCATTTTACTTTTATTATTCATAGAATTCTACCTAGGAATCGGACATAGAACTTAAGTATAACCATTTACCTTACATATTGAGCCCCTGAAGTTGACTTTATTTAATATCTTGTGACAGGTCTGCCTACTATCTTTACTTGTACCCTACAGTTACATTTTGAATATCTCGTAAGAGTAATGAAAATGCTCTAATCAAGACTGCTTCGAATTGTGGCACCTTATCTGTTGGAGTAGAAAACGCAGAGAAAAGTGAGAGTTTTAGGATGTGCGAAAATAAAGCGACGGAAACCAGCAGGGACATATTTCATCGACCACTGGTCAGCGTCTAAAAAACTTGTTGCTCTTTTTCCTTAAGCTTCGGCCTGCGTTCGGTTTGTGTCGGTGGGAATAGCGAAATGCCTGGCGTGACCATCGCTAGTTCAGATATATGTACAGTAGGTTGGACACCAGGAGTATAAAATTTTTAAGGTCATGCTCTCACCCCCTATCTGATACTTTTTAATGTATAATTAGCGTAAAAAAAAACACAAAAGTAATAAAAGTCCAGTTTTAATGGCGCGAATAGCTTCTAAAGTTTTTGTATATACATGTGTGCAGGCATGGAGTAAGAGTCGTTGGGGCCAGTACATTAGGCGAAGGTCACTGAAGATTTGGTAGAGGTACCACTGAAACAGCTGTATGACCACCAAGCCTCCTTTGTGGTGTGTTGTGTTCCTGCTTTTTGAAGTTATGTGCAAACATAACGAGACCTAGAGCCAGCGTACTATTGATGGTTTTTGTATATAACGACACTCAAGAACACCAAACTTTTTGTGGATCCAGGCCAAATTTCGAATTTAAATTCAAAATGTTTACAGGGGAGCATCACGCAATTTCAACAATTAAAACTTGTATAACTCATACGCAGTGTTGCCTATTATCATATATTTTTTTCATTTATAAATAGTCGGCGTTGATTTTATTTAAAAACTATTCGAATGAAAAATAATAAAAGACTACTACTGTGTGTTATTTCAAAAGATGACAGCAATTGAAATGAACAAATAATTTCGTTCTAAAAATTTGTATTCAATGAACGTGTCGTATGAGTAATTTTTTTTTCAAAACTTTAAGGCTCTGTCGCGCCTATTTAAAATTAAAATAGAATTTTTTGATTTTCACAATTATTAATTATAAACCAAATATTAGCTTTGGGAATGCTGAGACCTGTTTTTATCCATTTTGCCGTTTTGGGGTCCGGCCTAATGTACTGGATATTGGAGTATAACTTTCATAATATAAACAATTTCCCTGAATTCAGAGCAAGAACTAATAACCCACGCGAGCTGTACTTGTCTTGGGAACACATCTTCTGTATATAGGGGAATGTCTTTTGCTGCTAAACGGTGCCAACTGGCAACGAAGACATGCGGGATCAGCTGTCCTCAATGCAATATCACGGAAAGACAACTGGTGTACCTATTACTCAAGCGTACACTCGAGAACGTCGGGCATACAGCTTTTAAAATACTCCGCTGTCCGCTCTCACCTACGCTCTCTGGATACATTTAGGAATATGTCCGTCTCGTTCCTACCGCTGTGATTTCCTACTGGCACTATAAAGTATCTCGTTGGGCACTAATTTTATCTCTAATACTCATTCTCCATGTCACAGATGGTAAGAGATAGAGGTTTGACATGTATGGGATACATACTTCTTATACTTGCAGGCAGATCAAGTTCAAGTTCCCGCAATTTGGAATAAACGTTATATCTCCCACAGATTTGTAGATCGATGGTTCGTACCTTTTAGAGATAATTAGTAATCCAGACTATTTATCGATTTGCGGAATGAATAATAAGATCGGATGAACTATACTCAAGCTATGACCAAAAGAATGTTTGCTGCCGCAGCCAAATGGTCACAGTAGTGGCGCCATCTATATGTCAGTTTTGAAAATCCCTCTACCAGCATTGTTCAAAGCGAATAGTGGCGCCATCTTCATCTATTGGTCAAAGTTATGCGCTAATACTGCAGGTACAGAGTATATTACAGTCGGGCTTGACCGACTATCAAATGAAAGAAAAGACATTTTATTGCAATATTTCTAAAATAATGCTAACTATTTAGATAAATCATAAATAAATCCTATTTATGTTATGTCCTAAGCGTTCGGTTGAGCGAGAGATCTTCTAGTTTCAATCCCGTGTGGAATATAGGGCATCAAAGCGAGAGATGGGCTGCTATTTTGTCGGTAGTTAAAAGCTAGCTCTAACTTGAGCCACATTCACTCTTTTCAGTACTCTCTTAACTAACCGATATGTGTGAACAATTTCAGAAACTTCACACAAGAGTAAGCTGTATGGAAGGTTGCGTTTTTAATGCTAACTCACATTCGACAGAGTAAGACAAAACAATCAACAAAGCGCTCAATTATATTTGCAGAGGCCTACCTATCTAACAGTTCGGGCTTTTAGATTTGAGAGCCATTTAAGCATTACTAACTTTAAATATTTTTTTTTCATTCCGTGATTAATTTAAAAACTTTTTTGAGAAATAAGAATTGTCCTTAGGCCTTATTGATGTACAATTTTACAGTAAAAAGGCTTTTTTAAATTCCGATTATTTTATTTCGATTATTCTCTGGTATGTCTTGTTTTATCAAGAAAACAAGAAATAATCAATTCAATTTGGGATTCAGCTATAAAAAACTAAGCTGTGGCACAATCAACATTTTCAAAAGTGGTTGCATTTAAGCAAAAGCCTTAAAATAGGCAACACATTTTTTCATTAACAGCCGCCCATTCCAAATATATGACAAAAGGGGACATTCTTATAATTCAGCTATTTATTAACCAATCTTTATGCAAATTTGAGAGATCATAAATGTTGGATATATAAACGAAAGTTTAAAAGAAGAGATCGATTTCTTTGAAATTGTGAGAGTTATTCAACATTTTGTATTGTGGGAAAAAACTTGATCTTGAGAGCTCACAAAAGGAGTCTACACTTCTTGTAGTCTCTGAGATCTTGGTGTTCATACAGACGGACATGGCTATATCGATTCGGCTGTTGATGCTGATTATATATACTTTGTATGGTCGAAAATGTTTCCTTTTGCCTGTTACATACATTTGCACGACTTTAGTATACCCTTTTTACTCTACGAGTAATGGCTATAAAAAGATTGAAGAATTGTTGATTCAAGAGACGTGGCGACCGTGCTCATTTACAATTGTTTCAAGAAAATTATACTTTCCCACCTAAGTAGACTACTTTTCTACCCAAATTATTGTTTGTTCACATAAGTATCATAATAAAGCGGACTAAGGGCCGATTTCAGTTCTTCCAGATAGCTGCTATGTGTCAGATAGTAATAGATTTTACTCTGTTATTTGTTAGTTTATGTGAAGAAGCTGTGAAATCTGCCCTAAATTTGATGAGGAGAAAAGCTTTAAAGCTAAGCTGTTTTTGTCTTAAGTTAAACAAAATCCTTTTCGGCAGAGTTGCCTTCATAATTTGTAGTTTTTTCTAGGCATGCTTTAAGTACTGTTGTTTGCTGTGTATTTTTGACTATTGTCAGGCATATATATCGTGCTGCTCTATAAGCGTGTATATTTGTATTCATTTTTATTCATTTGGCTTATTACTTTTTTGTTTTATTGCTTTTGGAGTACTTACGAAGTTTTCATAGTAAAATGAACCAACCGTTTTAACATCCATCTTTTTGGTATTTGTGCATCGTTACATATTTTTAGTATTATTCATATTGATTCGATGTTTAGTTGTGGTTAGTAATTGACATGTTATTACGGTTTGTTGATTGATTGATTGATTGTTGATTGGTTAGCAGACAGTTGGTATTTTGGATTGTCAGTATTTCGGTATTTTGATTGGTGGAACACACACACAGAGAAAACGTAACGAACGAACGAACGTAACAGAGGCAAAATGAAGAAGAGAGAGAACACAAATGAAATTAGTGGATATATATTCGTGGGTTCGACTTAAGTGATAAATGTTGCTAAACCGCAGAAATGCATGTTCAACTAATTAACCAGGAAAAGCACTTAAACAATTAAACGATTTGGCGTCTGTTAAAGCGTAGCATGGCGGTAGCGAAAAGAAAAGCAAATTATCAGTTAAATCATATTAATTAACACACTCTCGCTAACGCTCTGACTTTGATTAATCATCTGGGTAGGTATGTGTGTGTGTGTGGCGTGTGTGTGTGTATGTACGGGTAGGTAAATAGATGCCACGTTTAATTGGTTAAATTCAGGCACGCAAGAGCAGCAAAACTGAAGTTAAGCAAAGGTGAAGTGGCCAGGTGCAGCGAGGTGAATGTGAAGTCAAATAGGCGTAGAGTGATGTCTGTCTGTTTGACTGCGTGTGTATTGATTGCCGATATATGTATGTGTGTGTGTGAGAGAGTGTGCGAATGTCTGCTTGTGTTTGCGCTTTTGATATATCTGATAATGACTTCATTTTGTAAATTAAATGCCTGGCATGCTTCCTGACTAACCGACTCTAGTTGGCTGGCGAGAAATGCTGATAATGAAACGTTAATTGATGGCACTTTGATGTGTGTGTGTACAGGTGCAGGTGAATAAGGTCTGATTGTTGGCTAGATGAGGGTGTGGACGGTGCAAAATTTATTTATAGAAGCTCGTAGCATAACATAAATAGAATTTTTTAGATTCTTGACTAAATAGGCAAATAATTTTATCTAAAAATTGAATTTGATTTATCTAAATTTGGTGTCATATTTTTAAGAATTCTGCAAATTGTTTTTATAATATTTTTCCCCTTTTTGTTAGCATACTTTTTGTTTTAAAAATCTCACAGTTTGAACATTTAGTGCCGTTTACACATTTCAGTCATAGAAACTAACATATAACACAGAAAATTTTAGGTTTCTTATTATTTTTTGCTTGAGTTAACTGGAGTTTAGGTGTTTCGGCTCTCTCTTCGACTATCGATAAACTGCTATCGCTCTAATATTGTGACCAGAGACTATCTATCGCAGTTATTTTTCGTTCCAGTCTGCCTAAATTCATTAAATATCGTGTTTAAATTAATTGGTTATTTATTTATACATTTGAAAAGTGTATTATAATTTTGCCCAGAAGTTTGCAAAACGTATAAAAGAATATTCCCCACCCCCTATTATATATATATAATCTTCATCAGAGCTGGGTCGATTAAGCTTTGTCCGTCCGTCTGTCCGTTCTTCGCTGTCCGTCTGTCTGTTTCTACGCGAACTGGTCCCTCAGTTTTGGAGCTAATCGAGCTGAAACTTTGCTCCTAGTCTTTTGTCTGACATCAAGTATAAAAAGTCGGAACCGACCGGATCGGATGACTACTTCTCGTAGCTGCCATACAAATGTTCGTTCGGAAAATGGATTTTAGTAAGAAAACTGGTTTGTTCTCAATATTACTGTTCTTAAACACGGTCATGGGAATATGTAAATGTTTTTTAAGCGGATCTCCGAAGTTTGGTCGAAGTCGCTAACCATTGAGACAAGCTATTCAAGTGTATGTGAAAACTTCGGTGCAGACGAAGTTAGCTTTGCCTTTCTCGTTTTTGCTTTTTGCAATTACCAAAATAATCGAGGAAAGTGCTTCAATCAGCTGTTAGCCTATCGAGTATTTGTTCAATTATTTGTTGGTCTGTTGTGTCCCTCTATTGAGTTTTAAACTGTCCTAGCAGCCCTATTCGATGTACAAATGTCAAGATTTCTGTAAGTTCTAGGTTAGAGATCTTGTTTGGGTGAAAGATGTTCTTCCCAAATCTGTTGTCTGTAAAATTAAAAGGTGATTCATTAAGAGTTTATTTTTTTTTCAATATTCTTTTTCCAATTAGTAAGTTTAGCTGGCTCTAGGTCCCAAAAAGTTGAGTTTGTTCACAACTGTAAACAACTTATGCATAATACACCAAAAAGAGCTGGTTGTCTATACGGTAGTGTTTGAAAACATCGATAGTTTGACATCGATAGTATTCCTCTATCGTAAACTAAAAAATGCTTTTAAATAAATGAACAACAAATTAACAACAACAAAACAAAATTTTTATTTCCATATTATCCAAGGAATTGCAAAGAAAGAAATAAAATAATATTCTAGGTAATTCAGACAAATTAAGACATTTTTACTCATACTTTGTTCCAAAATTAAGTTTGCTCCGATACATCGGTAGGATCACAACAATCGATTGTTTGGCAAATCCACAATCATCGATAGTGCTATCGATGTATTTACAACACTACTAAACGGGACGGTTTATTCTTCTTCCGGAAGGACTTTTGTAGGGTCTTCCGGGGAAAAAGCATAATTTCACTTGCCTCTCCATACAATCAGTGCTTTGATCAGTTGGGACAATAGACAAGACATGATGTTTCCAACTTCTTGGTAGTATTGCTTAAGCTTAAAGCTCAAATTTCTAAGTGCAAAAGCTTGTAGCTTTTGAGTAAGCTTAGAACTGGCTTACTGAAAAGGTTGCGTTGTTTCTTGAAACTTTTGCTAGTTTCGTTTACAAAACAAGAGAGTGTGCCTTCTCATATATAGGTTTGTAGTTTAACTGGCGACCTTTCTAATTTTCAATAAGTGAGTTTAGCTGGCGTGACTGGTGTCATTTTGTCATCTTATTTTTGTTAATGATTGACAAATCATCATGGAAAGACTCACACCGCAACAACGTTTCCAAATTATTCAGCAACACCTTATTAAAGATCCGCTGTTTTCGCGCAAAAATTTTGTTCTGTGACAAGGCACATTTCTGGCTCGTTGGATATGTCAACAAACAAAATTGTCTCATTTGGGCTGATGAGCAATCCAAAGAGGACACTCAAACTACCGTTACATCCACAAAAATGCACTGTTTGGTGTGGTTTATGGGCTGCTGGAATCATTGGTACGTATTTCTTTAATAATGAGGCCGGGCAGAACATAACTGTCAATGGCGAGCGCTACCGCACAGTGATAAATTAATTTGTGTTACCTAAAATTGAAGCCCTTGATTTTAAAAAGACCCGTGACTGTTTTCAAAGTCGGAATATTAGGACATATACACTTGGAAAAATGAATTCCTAGAAAACATTTGATTATCCTTACAAACGCTAAATATCGTACAGAATACAGAACTGAGGTACAAGAAGAACTAAGAGACAAAAAGCAGATTAAGGTTAAGTAAGAAGAGGGTGTCGGGGTCACCAAATAAAAGTGTAGACTTAAGAGGTTAAAATTTTTTTATTTCTTGAAGCTTTGAAATTGGAATTGGAAAAACTGAAATAAACACTAAAGTGTTAAAATAAGTCTAAAATGGTGGTACAGTCCTTACCACTTCGGGGTCACCAAATGCAAACAAGAGATTCTAAAAATAAGACCTCTATTATTTTCCAAGTCAAAACTTGGCTTGGGAGTCACCAAATAGAGATAAAGCTAATGGAAACTACAATTGCTTTAAGACAATCATCATTCGAGTTCTGACGTCGAGGTCACCAATTGGCGATTCATCGAAAAAATGGTCATATCGAGAGCTATCGAGTGGAAGTTGAATTAAAAGAAACTTAAACACAAACTGAAAGACTTTTGCTAACATTATTAGACAGTTTTAGAAGTATAAAATTCAAAGGGTCCATAACTTATATCTAAGCAATTAAAATCCATATCCTTAGCAACTTTGTTCTAGCAGTTTACAGTTTTCAGTTGCCTTTAATGATCAATTTAAAAACGTTCTGTACAGAATATGGAGAATATCGTCCCGTAGTGGAAATGGGATTCTTACAAATCAATTGGCAAATTTTCAAGAAAGAAATGTAGTCTAATAACAGGTATAAGAAAGGGAGCTACATTCATTCGGCATCGCTATGGATTAATTCGGTCTATAAGTAGTCTCCCTTCTATAGGGAATATCAGCAAAACTTAATTTAACCTAAGGGCGCTTTGCGGAATCAATCAGACATGTTTGTTTACTTCGGCTTGATGCCGTCTGTTCATCTTTAAGCCGCATGTGTGATTGCGACCTTAATTTGGAAATATGTAACTTTTATTAGCGAACCGTGGGTAAGCGCTAAAAGCGGTAAAGCTCGACAATGAACGAACGATGGTTTTCGGTTCGGTTCGTCGTTCCCGAAAGGACGCCGGTTCGGTTTGCGGTACGGTTTATCAGCTGAAATGGCGATTCGGTTACGGTTTCTTTTGGTTCGGTTCAGAACTGGCTTGCATCCCTGGTTCTTTCAGACCATAATAAGTATTCCGCCAATCAATTGCATTTTTTTGTGTTTTACTTGTAATTTAAAATAAAAATTCCTTATGGATCACCCTTTATATGTTTAGAGTACTTCTCCTTCTATTTACTTTATCTGCATTTTGAGATATTTCGTATTCCTGACTTGTACAGGTGGCTTAGCAGTCTGCGGAGGCCTATATAGAGCCCTGTCAAAATCCAGAGGTCATTCTTCTCTTGTTCTATCAACTTTTGGAAGCTTTTGAGGTAATGCTTTTGCTTGTTCTAAGTTGTTCTAAGCGTATTTCCTTTCCCTTTCTAAGGAGCTGTCTTATAGTGTGTTGACCTATGCCGAAGTAGGGTTCTGGACCTACCATTGCGGTGGCCCAGTTCGTTGTTTATTTTATTTCCGGGAATATGTTGTGTAGGGGCAGGTTGTTCCTGCTGTACATCTGTGGTCACTAGACAAACATTTTAGAAGCTGAACTGGGAAGTGTTGATCCTAAGCTTGCGACATCAATTTATAATTTGCTTAGCTAGTTTCATAAATCGTTGAATCGAATTATGCAGCTTTCCAAAATATGGAAAGTTTATTCTAACACGATTGTTTCCAAATTTTAGGCTCTTCGTGCACGGGTCGAAAAGAGTCAAGCAGCAAGAGCATGATTAATCTATCTATTTGATTTGATATTTCATTGTGAGCGAACGAAAAGCGAGTTATTCGATTGCAAGCAGAGTAATTGCTGAGAGCACGACGAGAGTAAGTGAGCAAATGAACATGAAGTCAGCGTGCTAACGATCAGTGCTTGATCCCCTACAAAATGTAGTAAAGATCGTCGCTCTCAAAACCTTAAAAGTAGTAAATAAATTTTTACAAAAATTTTCAAAGCATGCATTTTAAAGCTTTAAGTAAACTCATGAATGGCGATAAACCAATCAACAAAAACACAAAAAAAAAAAAGAGACACAAAAACACATAAAAAACGAACAAAAAAAAAAAAAAATAACGAAACTAAATTGAAAAATTAAAAACCAAATTGGAAAGGAACGAAAAATACCAGTGAAAACAAATCAGTGTCCGCTGCCCGCTTCTTGCCCACTTCCAGTGTATGATGACCCATGACAGCAGCGGCAGCGGCGGCAGCAGCAGCGGCGGCAGCGGCAGCGTTGTTTGTGGTTGTTGTTGTTGGTGGTGTTGTTGTTGCCGTTGGGATGGTGTTGTTGTTGTTGTGGTTCTGCTGTTGTTGTTGTTGTTGTAGTTGTTGTTGTTGCTGGTGAAGGTGTGCCGTAACGGGTGAGGTCTGTGTGTGTGTGTGTGTGGTGTGTGTGTGATGTATGAGTCGAGTCAGTGAGTGCGTTTATAAAAAATTTGCAAATTATTTTTAATAAACAAGCATTTAAATTATTTGTCCATTAAATATTGATAGATTCCATTTGAATTATTCAAGCAGCATTGGGTGTTGGCATATTTAATTGTTTTTTGGAAATTTTGTGAATTATTCATTTTTGTGTGTGTCCAGGTTTATATAGATAGATATGTTGTGCGTGTGTGTGTGTTTATGTGTGTGTGTGTGTGTGTCGATACCATCCATCGTAGAAGCAATTACAGGCGTAACAGATGAAATACATAATAGTAGAAGAAGTATGAAGTAAATAATAGTTTAAATCAAATTTTGTTTAACAAAATCTTAAATCAATTTATATAAAATTGCATTTTGTTAACGTTTTCTGTTTTTTTTTTTTTTTTGGTTAGAAGAAGCAAAAGGAAGTTAAGCTTGAAAGCAGACAAAAAGCTTGCATAGAGGCCAGCAAAAATACTTAGAAAAAACCTTAAAACTTATTACGTAACTTAGTTAAATAGTTGACTTCCAAAAAAAAAATTGCAACAAAATCAAGTTTATGGTTTGGATTTGATTCGATTTGATTCGATTGCCACACATTCGTATTTGTTCACACCTTGTACCTACCGATGCATCGTTGCTTTGCTGCTTAGAAACTCAAAAAAAAACCAAAAATCATCATAAAAAGAAGAAAACTTAAATCGACAAAATGTTTCGTTGGAGCAAAAAACTTGGCATACTTTTTGGCTGACAGAAAAAAAAACATTTGCATATAAATGGCTCACCAAAGAGAGGGAGAGACAGAGAGAAGTTCGGCAACTTCGGTATGGCACCCGGTTCATGTCACTGGACATGAATGCCACAAATGGATTAATTCGCTTGGACGCCGAAAACTTTGGCCCTGTGTGAGTGAGTATGTGTGTGTGTGTGTGTATATACAGGAACGTGGAAGAGTTCATAAAAAACGCAGCAGGCAGCAGCTCCTGCTGGACAGGACAATTCATTGGCATGGAAATCTCTGCTTTTAGTTAATTTTCCGGTTCAAACGTTATCCTGCCTGACTAATCCGTGTCGTCGTCGTTGTCGTTCAGGTTGACATTTACATTTTTGGTCAGCCTCCAGCAACGAGAAAAAAAATATATGCAGCAAACTTCAATTCGACTGGCCGAAATGTTGATACCCTTCTGCTGATTTAAGGACTTGAACCGATTTGTGGAAAATTTAATTTCAATCGCAAAATTTTGAATATTAAAGTTATTTATACATTTTTACCGAAAACTATTTTTGAAAATTGCATTTTTGCTATTGGAATCAGCTAATTTTTCTATTTCAGCTTAAAAATGTTAGCTGGCAACTCTAACCATAGCCATAAAGAATCATTTTGAAGCTGGCAACCCTGGATAGAGTATTTGAGGTATGTGCCAAAGGTAAAAACTATAAATAAAGCATTGGGTAACTCTGGAAAATTTCATTGCGGCAGTTGGCAACTCTGGAGAGTTTCTTTATCATAGGTGGTAACCCTAAAATGTCACAATATTTCATTAAGGCATCTAAGCAACTCTGACAATTGGCATTGCGGCAGTTGGTAATTGTAAAATGTCATTTAAAAAGGTGGCAACCCTGTAAAGCATTCTTGAGGCAGTGTCAAAACTATCAATGAGGCTGAGGGTAACTCCGGAAAGTGACTTTGCAGTTGGTTGGTAATTGTAAAATGTCATTTAAAAAGGTGGCAACCCTGGAAAGCATTCTTGAGGAACTTTTAACTCAATGAGGCTGAGGGTAACTCTGGAAAGTGACTTTGCAGTTGGTAATTGTAAAATGTCATTTAAAAAGGTGGCAACCCTGGAAAGCATTCTTGAGGCAGTGTCAAAACTATCAATGAGGCTGAGGGTAACTCCGGAAAGTGACTTTGCAGTTGGTAATTGTAAAATGTCATTAAAAAAGGTGGCAACCCTGTAAAGCATTCTTGTGGCAGTGTCAAAACTACCAATAGGCGGGGTAACTCTGGAAAGTGACTTTGGTTTGCAGTTGGTAATTGTAAAATGTCATTTAAAAAGGTGGCAACCCTGGAAAGCATTCTTGAGGCAGTGTCAAAACTACTAATGAGGCTGAGGGTAACTCCGGAAAGTGACTTTGCAGTTGGTTGGTAATTGTAAAATGTCATTTAAAAAGGTGGCAACCCTGGAAAGCATTCTTGAGGCAGTGTCATAACTACCAATGAGGCTGAGGGTAACTCCGGAAAGTGACTTTGCAGTTGGTAATTGTAAAATGTCATTTAAAAAGGTGGCAACCCTGGAAAGCATTCTTGAGGCAGTGTCAAAACTATTAATGAGGCTGAGGGTAACTCCGGAAAGTGACTTTGAAGTATAAGACAACTCTGCAAATCTTTCAATGATGCTAGGGGAAACTCTGGAAAGTGCCATTGACGTAGTTTGAAACTCTGGAGAGTCCTAACATCGAAGTTGACAACTCTGCAATATGATATTAAGGCAATTGATTTCTGAAATATCTCCATAAGGCAGTTAGCAACCTTATAAAGTGTAATTGAGGCATTTGGCAACTCTGCAAATTGGCATAGCGGCAGTTTGTGGCTCCAAAATGTCATTTTAAAAGGTGAAAGCCCTTAAAAGGATCTTGAGGCAATTTAAAACTGATGTGGGCTCTTCTGAAAAGTGATATTGACGTAAATGGCAACTCTGGAGAGTCTTATTATTGCAGTTGAGTACCCTAGAATATGACATCAGGGCCATTGGCAACTCTGGAGAGTCTTATCACCGTAGTTGAATACCCTGGAATATGACATCAGGGCCATTGATTTCTGAAATATCTCAATAAGGCGGTTAGCAACCTTTTGAAGTGTAATTGAGGCATTTGGAAAGTCTGAAAATTGGCAAAGCGCAGTTGGTGGAAAATTTCATTTTAAAAGGTGACAACCCTGGAAAAGGATCTTGAGGCAATTAAATATTGACTGAGGCAACTCTGGAGAGTCTTATTATTGCAATTGAGTACCCTAGAATATGACATCAGGGCCATTGGCAACTCTGGAGAGTCTTATTATCGGAGTGGAATACCCCGGAATATGACATCAGGGCCATTGGCAACTCTGGAGAGTCTTATTATTGGAGTTGAATACCCTGGAATATGACATCAGGGCCATTTGATTTCTAAAATATCTTAATAAGGCAGTTAGCAACCTTATAAAGTGTAATTGAGGCATTTGGAAAGTCTGACAATTGGCATGGCGGCAGTTCGTAGCTCTAAAATGTCATTTTCAAAGGTGGAAAATTTTTTAAAAGGTGACACCCCTAGAAAGGGTTCTTGAGGCAATTGAAAACTGCAGTGGGTAACTCTAAAAAGAGACTTTGACGTAATTGGCAACTCTGGAGAGCCTTATTATCGCAGTTGACAACCCGGGTTTATGCCATCAGGGCCATTGGCAACTCTGGAGAGTCTTATTACCGCAGTTGAATACCCTGGAATATGACATCAGGGCCATTGATTTCTGAAATATCTCAATAAGGCGGTTAGCAACCTTATGAAGTGTAATTGAGGCATTTGGAAAGTCTGACAATTGGCAAAGCAGTTGTAAAATTTCATTTTAAAAGGTGACAGCCCTGGAAAAGGCAGTGGGTATTTCTAAAAAGTGATTTTGACGTAATTGGCAACTCTGGAGAGTCTTATTATCGCAGTTGACAACCCGGGTTTATGCCATCAGGGCAATTGGCAACTCTAGAGAGTCTTTTTATCGCAGTTGACAACCCTGCAAAATGACATCAAGGCAATTGATTTTATAATTATTTCATTGAGGGATTTGGTTACTCTGACATTTGTCAGCGAGGCAGTTGATAATTGTAAATTGTCATTTAACAACTTGGCAACTCTGAAAAGGGGTTTAAGCCTAAGGTAGGAAATGTGAAAAGGGTTTTAATCCTAAGCTAGGAAATGTGAAAAGTATCATTGAGGCTGAGGGTAACTCTAGAAAGAGTGAACTCTGGGGAGTCTCTTTATTGGACTCTAACCAATGGCATCAAAGCAAATGATATTTTGAAATATCTCATTGGCAACTCTGTAAAGTCCATTTATCGCTGGAAAAGTCAATGGGAAGGCAATTGATTTAGTGATATATTTCATTGAAGTAGTTGGCAACTCTGGTGGTTCTGGTTGTTCAAAACTTCTAGACATAGATCTTCTGGACCTAATGGGGGCGTACGTAGTCGGGTAAAGCTGCTAATCGGTTCAACTTGGCGAACCCAGAGTGATCGTCTCAAGTCGACTCACACCTCCTCGTGGTGACCACCGGTAACAGAGCGATGCATCCGCAACGCTGCTGGCTAACGTGAGCGGCGACCCGTCCTTCCCCAGGGTACAATATATGGGGTTAGTGCGTCAGGTTTGGTACCCACCACCGTAAAAATCACCACCAATGAAACTGCGATAATTGTAGCGGCCGAGACCGTGAAACGGTTGTGATGGCCAATAAAGAAGAAGAAGAAGAAGTTGGCAACTCTGGGAAGCGCCATCGATGAGCCTGGAGAGTGGCATTACCCCAGAATGGTAACTCAAGGAAGTTTGATTGAAGCAGCTGGCAAATATGAATTTCACTTGAGAGTCTCTGAGGCTGTAGGTAACTCTGGAATGCTTCATTAGGGAGGTTGACAACCCTAAATACATTTATTATTCCCAAAATTCGATTGAAAATCAAAAAAAATATCAACCCGATTTTACGAATTGAATATAGTGTAAAGTGGATCAAGTGAATTGAGTGAAAAATCAAAGGGCCACCCTCTGCCCATTGCTGCTTTGTTAAATTTTGTTAACTGCTTTAATTTGCATAATTTGTGTGTTTCTCTACACACCAGACAAAAGAACAAACTGCCTTACTAAACAAATAGGGTTTATACCCAACGCCAGAGTATAAAAACACGGCAAAAAACTAAACTTCCGCTTTTTCGCCGTGTTTTTCACCTTTTTCCTCCGTGTTTTTTGGGTGTCATGCTTACATGGCGGCTTATAGTTTGGGGTTGAAGTCCTTAAAAACGGCAGGTGGCATATTATTTGAAAGGCCAAAACCATAATAATAAACACACAACTTAAATGTGAAAAGAAAAAATTCCAAAAATTATACCAATAATAAATAATTTGTGTTCTTTTGTAGCTGTGAATGTTTCGATTGTGTTGTATATATATAAGTAACTTTGATATATATTATATTTTTGGTATATAAGCTAACAACATTGAATACAGAAACGGTAAGGACAGGGCTAAACACATGTATATAGTAGATATATATATTTATGTACAATTTCTAGGGACATAATTAGAGACCAAGTAACAAATTGTTTCACTTTGTTTCTTAGCCTTAGAAAGTAAGAGAAAACATATAGAAATTTAACTTGATAATAGAGTTATATAAGGTTTCAAAACAAATGAAAAGCAGAAAATCTTTGGCAGCGCTGCATCGGGCAGGAGGATATTTATATATGTAGGGCTTGATTCACCCTGATCAAGGGTAAATTTAGAGAATTTTGAGCAAAAATGAGGGGAAAAAAGTAAATACATTTATATTGTTTAAAGGGCAGGTGCAAGGTTATTAATTACATTAAATCGCACATAAATAAAATCATTCGTGTCTGTGTGTGTGTGTCTGTGTCAAAGGACAATTTGATACCATAATCACGTTTGTCGTTGCCGGCTGGTGGAATGTCTCGATTGAATTACGCCTAAAATGCTGCAACAATTTTTCACTTTATGCGATATTATGCTGCAATTATGTGTGTCACCTTCTCCCCTGTTTACCTCCTATAACCCCCCCACTGGAGCTTGGGTCCAGCACAATGTTGGTGGCAGCAACAGCATCAAATAAATTTTCAGCAGAAAGCAATTAAGTCGCGAATTAAGTGCGGCAGGCAGCAGCCCAGGACGGGTCCAGCACGTACGTGAGCAGCCCACGTGTGTGTGTTGGTTGTGTGTATGTATGTGTGCGCCTTCTCTTTTGCGTGCTCAAAGTTTTAACGCGTTGTAATAAATGTTAATTTTCCCCAACGAAAATCAACATTTATGGCGTGTTTTATGTGAGCTTCAACATATTTTCCATGTTGCTGAATAACGCTTCTGTCCGTGTGTGCGTGTAAGGGGATTATGTTTATTGGTGTGCGTGTTGTTCAAGTCAAATTGTTTAAAATGTAATTTTAATTTTTTTTTTTTATTTTGGTTTGTATTTTTGTTGAAATAATTTATTGATTCGAAAAGGTGGTAAATTTTTAGCTCTACTTAAAACTAAATGTTTGCCCTTAACAAATGTAATTAAGTACACCCAAATGCCGGTTTAATTAGGCGTAAAATTTTATGTTAGATTTTGGGGAATTGAGTTGATTAAAATTGCACACAAATGCTTAAAAGTCTGAACTGTTTTGAATGGGACGACGTGGGGATACTCTTTAAGCTAGATTTTTATATAGACTGAAATGGTTTTCATTAAGGCCGAAAAGGTCTGTGCTTGAAGAGGTAAATTGGTACTTAAACGGTGTAAGCCTAAGCTCCAGTGTGCCTTTTAACGCCATCAAACGGTCACACTAATTTGAAAAAACGTTATATCTTCAACTGTTTAGATAGATGTTTCGTAGATAGATGTTTCGTACCTTTTAGACATATTTAGTAATCAAGATTATTTAGCAATTTGCCAAAGGAATGATAAAGATCGGATGAACTATTCTTAAGTTATGACCAAAAGAAAGTTCGCTGCCGCAGCGCTGGCTTGCCAAATGGTCACAGAAGTGGCGCCATCTATTGGTAAGTTTTGAAAATCCCTTAACTAGTATTGTTCAAAACAAGTAGTGGCGCCATCTATTAGTCAAGAGTATGACTAGAAGAAAGTTTGCGGTCGCAGCGCAGTAGCAGCGCTGCTACTGCAAATACAGAGTATATTACAGTCCGGCTTGAGCAACTTTCTTACTTAGTAGCCTAACTATCATACTAAAACTTAGTATGTTGTGCGTATTATGAAGTGATTTTGAAGTGTGACGTTCCATAGCCCATCTTTAGTGAATTCACTAGGAAAGAGGGGTAAACAATTTTCCTACAATTGTATAATTTTTCTCAATATAGGTTTTTGACTGGGATTTTTCTACACAGAGAAAACAAAATTGGCTGCACGGCGCGTGTAGAAATGTCAATCCTAAACGAAACGTATTTTGACCTGCGAAATTGCACACGCTACGTGTAGAATTCAGAAAGCCACACGCAGCGTGCAGAAAAGCTACACGTGGCGTGTAGAAATGAAAAATCAGAATGCAAAAGTAGAAAAGTTAAATGCTGCGTGGCGAAAGGCAAAGTCTACACGACATTTGAAAATCAGCTAGTAAAAATGTAAAATTGGCTAGCCAAGCTTCTCACAAACATCAGCTTATTTCTCCAAATAATACTACATTTTTCGTGCAGCAATTAGAATACCACACGGACGTTTAGGTTTTCCACATTAACGTTTGGATATTGAAATCATACACGACCGTGTCTAAATTTTAAACGAACAATGCAGCTCTACATTAGTAATGAATTCTTTTATTTTTCGTTTAGCAAACTGGTTGTCACTAGTGTTGGGTTGTTCATGAATGAGTGAACAAAATTGAGTTGTTCTTTAAACTGAGCGAGCGAACATGTTCTTCTTCAATTGTTCATTTTTGTTCAGCGAGTCTTGTTCAGTCTATCTTGTTTACTCTGTCTTGCTCTGAGTTGTTCTTTTGCTCTGTTGTTCTCTTGCTCTGTGAGTTGTTCTGTCTGTCTCGCTCTGTGAGCTGTTCAGTTTTGTCTTTCTGTGTGTTGTTCTCTGTGTGCTGTACCCTAACATCTGTTCAGTATCTAGCTCAGTGAACTGTTCAGTGTGACCTGACTGTTGACTTAGTTCAATTGCCAATTTATGGCAACTCTTTATTAAGCAACCTTTAGGTGTGGTAATCACGTCCTCTTTTTTATGCAGAATGTCTTTAATTAGAAAGCAAAGCGATATTTGGAGTCAGCAAATGACCTCTTTAATTAGGATTGTAGCCAGATTTTAGGAAGCTGATAGAAGATTTGAGTACGAAAACAATTTCAAGACCAAACAATTGCCACCACGAAAATAACGACAAAAAAGCGACACTATGCCTAGAGCAACACACTAAGATTGACAAGCTAAGAACACAAGAACAACTGAACAAGATCGACTGAACAAGAACAATTGAATAGAACGATTTGAAGTGAACATGTTCAGTGGAATGAACAACCTTTACCCAACACTAGTTGTCACGCATGGCGTGTGGGATTTCTGGGTCCTCTTCAGCTCTGAGAGAAAAGAAATATGCAAAAATCTACACGAAAATGGTAGGATTTCTGCGCTTTTTGACCGGGATTTTCAACCCATTACTTTTGTGTGAAAGAAGCTTGGCTTGACCCCTTTGGGGCTGGTATAGCCAATTTTACTCTTGTGTAGCTGTTTTGCACGCCGCATGTTGAAATGAAAAAGCTAAACGCGGCGTGCAGAAAAGCTACACGCGGCGTGTAGAAATAAGAAAACTAAACGCAGCTTGCAGAAAAGCTACACAAAAGTAATGTGTTGAAAATCCTGGTAGAAACGAGTAGAAATTCTACATTTTCTTGTAGATTTTGAATTTTTTTTCCTCTGTGTATAAAAGTTTTTATCTGTCGAATTTCCTAACGAACAGTAGCTAGTAATATCGCCAGTAATTTGTTTTCTACTTTCTGTCCCTGGTGAGTGTTAGGAAATGAAGTCACTGCCCTAACACATTTTCTTGCAGCGTCGCACCGCAAGTTCAAGAAAAAAGCGGCCTTAAGAAATTTACGTTTCAGCAGGGCTTATCCTTTATAGAGGGAAATGGTCTTACGACAAGTGCAAAGCCAGTTTTCCAGATTTAAAACTTTCTATATTTCAAATCTTAGTTCCATGAACTTCAGTAATTGGTTGATTCCTAAGATCAGGGTGTGACCGTATATTAATAGAAAAGGCATTTAGGCCTGAGTACAGAAAGGTGTGTTACACTATAAGTGTCCGAGTTATTTGTAGGCACAGACTCCCTAAAAAAGGCAGCAAAGGCACGCCGAAACGCGTAGGAGAACAGCTGAGTTTAAATATGTTTTAACTGCAGCAAAAGAAGTCGGTCCAAAATATCCCCAGTGGAAGAACATAGAACAAAGGAAACGGCTTATATCAAAATCAACACCCTGTAACTAATCTTGAAATGAGATAAGGCTACCACAAAGAAAACTATCGAAATTTAAGTTTGTACCTCTAGCATTCTGGATTTCGAAGTTTTTGATTACTTCTGACACGGTTATTTCTTGATTTTGAAATAAAATTGTTGATTCTGTTCTTTATTCTTTAAGGAAACAACCCTTTTCAGTGCTTTGCATATACATAGGCAGGGTATTTAAAACTCACGTTGGGCTTTAACTTTGTGTGTACTTAGAATAAATCGCTGGATTAACTGAGACTCACGTTGGGCGCCAATATGATGCACCAATTTAGTGTTTAAATGGAACTCAGACTCACGTTGGGCGCCAATTTGGTGTAAATTTAATTAGGAGTGAAAGGGTTGGCGCCAATCTAACATTAACATATATATTAAAATGTAGGGAGAATTAAGCATAAAATTTTCTACATCACTATTCAATTCGCAACAAAGTTAATTAAATTGTTTTTGCATGCAGCGTTTTTTTTTTTTGCTTTGCTAAAGAGAAGAAAGTACAGTTGCTACAATTGTAATTTCTAGAGCATACTTTGTGGCGTATTTTTGGGGGGACGGGTTAGTGCATAGAGTAAGGAGCAAAAAACGTTTCTTGTGTTCATTTTTTTTGGGTTTGGTTTATTTTTGTACATAAAACAAAAAAATATACACATAAGGTAGAGTTGCTATTTCAGGCGAAACCAAAAAATTAGCGTACAAAAATTAACCACAAAAAAAAAGGATAAAAGAAATGGGGAACTGAAAATCAAAATCAAAAGAAAACGGAAAACACTTAGAGAAACGAAAAGAAATAGATAGAAAATGATAGCCATACCGCAGCTGCAGCAGCGACAGCGGTGGCGCGTGTTTGGGCCGCTTTTAATTGTGCCTGTAGGTGCAGGGGGGGATGAAAGTAGCGGCAGGGTTCACGTGCGCATCTGCCCTTCACGGCGTCCATGCAAACCGTGATGGAGCCATCATCGTGCCTGGCGACGCTCTCCTGCGGATGCGCGAATCGGCACTCGGACTCGGCGCGTTTGCAGGCGCCGCGCAAGAATTCGCGACAGACCTGGAACACACACACATTGTTTTTTTTTGTTTTTGTTTTTTTTTTTTGGGGGGATTTGGGTTTCAGTTTCAGTTTCGGTTGCGGTTTGGTTGTTTTTTATTGGATTCAGCATTTGTTGTAGACGAGTTGATTGCAGATTTGTTGTTGTAGTAGTTGTTGTTGTTGTTGTTGGAGGTTGGTTGGTTGTTGGCGGGCGTTGGGCAGCGTAAGGCAAAAAGTGGCAGCAGTTGTGGTTCAGTGGTTCAGTGGTTGAGTGTGGTTTTGGTTTTTGGAGGTGGTTGAATTGTGTGTGTGTGTGTGTGTGTGTGTAGAAGGCGGAGAAGTGTGTGTTTTGTTTTGGATAATGGAAGGATATTCAGTAACAAGTTCATTTTGGATTTTTTTTGTTTTTGCTTTTCAAAGAAAAGTTAAAAAATATGTTTGGTTTGTTGTTTGCTTTTGCATTCCCATTAATTGAAGGCATATATATATATTTTGTTTTTGTTACAGTTAGAGCCGATTTTTGGTATTAGCTGTGGAGCTTTTGTGTTAGTTTTTTGCCATTTTTTTGGAAATTCTTTTTTTTGAGCGTGCCGATTAGAATTTTTTGTATATTTTTTGGTTTTAGTAGTTGTGCTTTATTTTTTGGAGTAAAACAAAAAAAAAACGAAAGCACGCACACATAACAAACACAAAAAGGAATGCAAGGATTATTGAAAACAAAAAAAGTAAAGAAAACAAAATCAAAAGAACATTTTATAAGGAGCTAAACTTCGAAAAGGGGTTTTTTGGCGGCGGGGTGGAAGAAGAACAAGGACTGTTGTTTGTGTAGAAGAGTAGATATAGGTAGAGTAAGAAACCCTGCATGAAAGACTGGCAAATTGTACAAATAAATAAAACTAAAAAACAACAACAACAAAGGATATTCAACTACAGATTTCTAAAAATAAATTTGAAAAAAATTCTATAGAGTTGGATAGATAAGGAAATTATTTCTACAAGATATGCTATGCTAAAAGGAATCTAGAATGTAGAAGGAAACTGGAATGAATTCACTATGAAATATAAATTTCTTTCAGCTATGTTCTGTTCTTAAACATGGGATGGAGTTCATAACTAGAGGTCAGACATTTTAACGAAATTAAAACCATTCATTAGAAGTTAAGCCTTAAGATTTTATATATTTTTAAAGAATTTTTTAAACTTGACTTGAAAATGCGGTTCATTGAACTGTTTGGCAGTCAAAGGGTACATTCAGCAGCTTAGTTTGATCACTGATCAATGATAATTTTTATAATTTTCTAATTATACAAATATTTAATAATTAATTTGTATAATTTTCTACCTTTATATGACAATTAATTCTCAGTGAAAAAATTTTTAGTGCGCCAAATAAAATGCCTAGTTTTGTCCAACTGATCACTAATCAAGTTTCCACGCTGAATGCTTCCACTTAAAAATTTTTCATACAATTATTTAGGCCTCTTCAGAATGGTTCTAATTTCAGAAGGGACATTTCTTTCTTTCTCCTCCTACCTAAAAAATCTAAAATAACTTTAAATAATAATAAAATAAAATTCAATTAAAAAAATTTAATGAGTGCTTAAAATTCAGCAATTTGCTTACAAATTGATTTTTTTATATACAAAATTGATATAATTTTATTGCTTTATTTATCCCCTTTCAAGCTTTGCCTCACATCAGCTGCAAAGCCAAGCGCCTTTAAGGCTGCAACAAATTGTGCTCAGAGTTGATGATCAAATATAATCATAATATATTAAGACAAAATCAAATAAAAAAATATATATTAATAGTAAATCATATGGAACAACAACTTTTTGTTTTTAGTTTTGTTAGACAAAGTTCAAAAATACGAATGTGTGTCAACGTATTCAAATCAATTTTGATTAATTTTGCTTTGCAATTTCTTCTTGAGAACTCAAGTGAACTCAAAACACTGTACATGATAGTTTGGTTGCAATATTTATACATAGTTTTTTTATTTTGGTTTCTTAAATCATAGAAACATGCCACGAACGAACGAATCAAAACAGATAAACAAAAAAAATATAAAACGGAATCGAAACGTAAGCATAAAATTAATTCATCATATTGGCTTCAATTAAAGTATACCTCTTGGAATGTTCAAAATGAAACTCACCTCTAATCTGTCGGAGCGTGGTATTTTCTGTTGGGCCACCTGCACTGTTTGTGGAACAACCGGTCCCAGTTGTGAGGCAACGGCCGTTGGATCGGGTCCCAGCAAAGTAGGCACTAAATGTCCGGTTGTATAATATGGACTGTATGTGTTGGCCGGTATGCCGGTCAAATACGGATTTGTGGCCTAGTTGAGGGGGAGGAAAGGGAGAGAAAACCATAAAGTCATTTATTAAATAATTTATCAAGACACGCAATCATTTGGTTGCCCTTTCAAAAAGGGCGAGTAAGCAGCTAGAAGAAGTCAGTTGAACAGTCATGGGTAGTAAAAGGGAGATGTGGTTCATTTCCGATTACGATGCAAGTCTATGCCGTTTCGGTCCAATTATAAGCCTAAAATTTGAAATTCAAATTTTGTCCAATATTGTTTAATGCCGAATCCGACCCCAAAGTTTCCTTCGATTCTCCATTCTCTAGTGAGTACTGAATGAATGTTTTGAGTAAATATGTGGAGACATCGCACAAGAGTAAGCGGTACGTTAATCCTATTAAAAGCTCACTTCGGCTCGACCGAACTTTATATACCCTTGGAGTATGATATTTTCCAGCCAGTTTGTTATATGGCATCTATACGATATATTCATTCGATTTTGATCAAACTCTTCAAAATTGAGTTGAAACAGTTAATAATTGGAGTAACTAAAGACACATTGAAAACAAAAAAGTTTTTCTTACTAGAACTACTTTTTCGACCGATGTTAGGTACCGTTTGGATCACTCGAGATTGAAGAAAATGACAGTAACAAGTTTGGTAGCGATAGCATTGAAAACAAAAAGTTTTCCCCACTAAGACTTCATTTTAGAACTATCTTTTTGTATGGCAGTCATATTATATAGTTGTCCGATCTTCATAAAACTTTGTGGAATTATGTGAAAGCATAGAAAACTTATAAATACGAAGTTTGGGTACGATTGGGTTGAAGATAAAAAAGTTTTTCTCACTAAAACTAGTTTTTCGACCGATGGTTCCTATGACAGCTATATGCTATAGTCATCCGATTTAAATCAAACTTATCTGATTTCTTTGGCAGCATATAATATTGATCAGTAACAAGTTTGGTAGCGGTAGCTTTAAAAACAAAAAAGTTGTTCTTACTAAGACTTTATTTCAGAACTGTCTTTTGTATGGTAGCTATACTATATAGTTGTCCGATCTTCTTAACGCTTGGCGGAATTGTGTGAAAGCAGAGAAAACTTATAAATATAAGGTTTGGGGACGATTGGGTTGAAGATAAAAAAGTTTTTCTCACTAAAACTAGATTTTCGACCGATCCTTCCTATGGCAGCTATATGCTATAGTCATCCGATCCGGCCGGTTCCGACAAATGAGCAGCGTATTTGTACCAAATGACTTCGTGCAAAGTTTTTTTAAGATAGCTTTAAAACTGACGGAGGAGATAGCATAGAAACAGACGGACGGACAGACGAACATGGCTATATCAACTCAGCTCGACATGCTGATCAAGAATAAACATAATTTATGTGGTCTGAGATGCTTCCTTTTATCCATTACAAACATACGGACAATTTTAATATACCTTCTCCAAGGGTAAATCAAGAAAGAAAGTCGGTCAAACCGTTATAGTCGGTACTCTGTACCAAGGTATACTAAACAAGGTAGGCTCACTCGCTCACTCACAACTATCTATATTTGTGTGAAAGTGAGCGAGAGAGAGAGAGTAATATATTTCAATACAAAGCCTACTAATGCCCATATGACACTTGCCGATATTGGTTGCCAATATTGTGAAAGAAGAGTTGAGCTATAGACCCCTTATATAAAATTTTAACCAAAGCAAGCGAGAGGTGTATATGAGAAATTGGCCCCTGATGTCAACTGCAAGCAGAGTGTCGGCAAAGCAGTTCTCGTATTGGCCGCCAATATTGTTCCCGACGAAAACAATATTGGCCGCCAACACGCCAATGTATGATGGTAAACGCTTCTTTTGATGCGAGTAGTTAAAGAATCCTTCATCGAAAGTTATGTGTGACGACATCTAACACTTAATTATCTTTTTGTCCTATTTTCGCTAGCGTTGTCTCGTTTTAATTATTGGCCGATACACTCGGTCACCAATATCGGCAAGTGTCATATGGGCATAAAACACAAAAAATTCGTCCGCGGAGATGCTTTGCTTACAACAGTTGCTTACTGACTGAAATTTATCAAGTTGTCAAGAGAGAGAGAGAGAGAGAGAGAGAGTGAGTGAGCCTACCTTGTTTAGTATACCTTGCTGTGTAGTACAAAGTCCGTACCCCCAAAGTTTGTATACATCTCATCAATTTAAGTTGGAAGAAACACAAAAGGAAAGGGAAATAAAAGCAAAAAGTGTGTGAAGTGCTGCCCATCACTGTTGAGGCCAGTGCGTCGCATCGTAGTAGTATACACAGAAAATTGAACGGTGCCGGACACTGATGTAGATCGAATGAACCATAGTCGAGTTAGAAGGAAAATCAACAATTATGATGTACCCATCCTCTGTAGCAGCGGCGTCGATACACAGACACTATACGAGGGTAAACTGCTCTCTTTTGCAATAACAAACATGTGCTAACTGAGAGCGCTCTCGCATGTCTGAACGCACACATGCAAAGGCAAAATAAGCATGTGTTTTATCGAGAAAATAATCTTGATTACTAAATATCTCTAGAAGGTTCCCAACATCTATTTACAAAACTGTGGGAGACATGACGATTTTTCCAACTTGCGGGTGCGAAAGGGGTCATGGCAAAAATTGAAAATAAACTGAATCCACGTTTAAGTAAAAGAAGTTTATGATCTATACATGTCAAACCTCTATCTCCTACCATTTCTGAGATTTTCTCGTGCATACGGACAGAAAACGTCATATCTCCCACAGTATTGTGGATAGATTCTTTGAACATCCCAGAGATATTTAGTAATCAAGATTATTTATCGATTTGCCGAAGAAATGATAGAGATGGAATAAACTATACTCAAAATATGACCAAAAGAAAGTTCTCTGCAGCAGCACAATAGTGGCGCCATCTATTGGTCTGTTTTGAAATGGTGTAGTTATTCATATAACTAACTATGACGTGCTGAATACAAAGAATTGAATTCGATCTCTCTTTGGCGGTCAGCGATGGCACACGCCTCTCATCGATAGCATGCGATTAATATCGATAGGTGGCTGCAGCTATCGCAGGAGGGAATCGATCGGGGATGCCAAAATGGTCATAGAAGTGGCTCCATCTATTGGCCAATTTTGAAATGGTCATAGTAGTGGAGCCGCCATCTGAGGGCCAGTTTTGGAAATTCAAGTAGTGGCGCCATTCATTGGTCAAACTATGACCAAAAGAAAGTTTGCTACTGCAGGTACAGAGTATATTACAGTCGAGCTTGACCAACTTTCTTGTTTTTATCATCATTCCATACATATTTGCCTAATTCACTGAGTTAACAAGGCAGCAGCAGTTCAGCAGCATTCTAATTTCATGTGAATGTGTTCTTTCACCCTCATGTCCATTTTTTAAATTTATTAAATAATTTCTTTACTAAGTAAGAGCATCTAAACTTCGTTCTTTAACTGTCTCCACTTACCCAACTGCTAAATATGCTTAACACGCACCCGCTGAGTTTTCTAATCCTAAATACGCGCTAATGATGATTCATGCATTTTTCAACACAATTATTTAAGAATTAATTTTCAATTTCCATAAAAAAAAGAAACGAAGCAGGCAGAAATCCTCTCCACATGAATAATACATACATATACTTCTGCTTTTACCCCCAGCTCTCTCTCTACTCTACATTTTCGCGCATTTTTGGGGCGATTTCTATTATTTCTTTTTTTGCTGTTGATATTCATAGTCATGGTCCAAAGGAGTCGCTTATAAATATTCATATTTCCAAACTCGACACCCTCTCTCCTCTTTTTTTTTTTTTTTGGTTTGCTTGGGAATTCAATTAAAGTATTAGAAGAGACAAGCACTTACCACAGCTGGCACTTGGCCCGATATAACCGCCTGGCCAGGCGCAATGCCCATCTGTTGCATCAGTGCATTCTTGAGGGCCAAATGATTGCGTCCATTTATCAATAATTGATCCTTCAGATGCTGTGGTGGATGAAAGTATTTGCACGGCGGTTTATCACGATTACAGCGGCCCTGTAAAATATAACAATAAAAAATAAAGTTTGCATTTAGGATTGTAGGCAACAACGAAACAAAAGCCCGTGCAGGCACTTAATAAATTGCGAAACCAATTTATGTTAATGTATTTCTATTTGACCCAACTGAATGTGTTATTTATGCGGGTCAGTTGAGTTGGTTAACACAAATTGTAGTGCTTAAGTTTAATGTGTGCATTTGGTGGAAGAGTTCGATGGGGTTAATAAAGTACATGGGAGGTAAAAGTTGGACGGGGGGGAAACTTATATGGGAAAAAATTGAGTATTCTAAGGACTGATGGGAGTGTGTGATTTAAACAAGACTTGTGTTTACTGTGAGACCTTTTGAGGTATAAATAGTAGAAGAGATGAATTCTCTATCGATCTCAAATTTCAAACTTAATTTTATATTCGCAATATCTACAATCCCACAAGTTTTTAGAAATATCAGATAATAAATAGCAGAGTTCAAAAAATGCTGCATACTTTTCGGCTTCCCTCGACTGAAACACAGGAATGGAATTAACATTTCTTCCTATGGGAAACGGGTATATTGAAGTTGGACAGAGCCGATTATATATTACGCCCTCGATACATACGAACTCATTCGTGACCAACAACAAATCGACAGATACAAATACATATTTGTTGTTGCGTTCGAGTTTGCAAGAGACATGGGAGAGATAGAGAATATATATATGGTTGTTGTGGCACTACGTTTTTTCTTTTTTTTTTATTTCGCTCGTATGACAAAAATACTTATACTACTAGCCAATACAGTGGGCAGAAGTTTCACCCCTGACGGGCCGTCCCAAACTCCTTGAGATCATTGCAGCCACTAAGTTTTCGGCAGTTATAGGTTCGCCGACTGTAGCCTCCAATTGCGCTCGTCCAGTTGTAAACCGGCCGCAGTAGAAAAGAACGTGAGCTGCATCCTCCACTGGGCCGCCTGCACACCAGGTGCATTCTGCAGCGGCATCATGCCCGAGCCTGTGCAAATAGCCCCTGAACCCGCACCCGTGTCCACTGAGCATTTGAGTGAGGCAGTAGTTTACTTCCCCATGTTTCCGCTCGATCCACACTTTAATATTGGGGATGAGATGGTGCGTCCACCGGCCTTTGGTAGACCTATCCCACCTGGACTGCCAGCTTAGGATGCTCTCATTCCTGTCTTCATCGTGTAACCTAGATCTGATTGGCTCGTTTATTACCGCGTCGGCTATCGTTTTCGCTTGCTTTGCCAGGATCTCTATCGGTACCATGCCGGCGATGACCAGAGATGCGTCGTCAGACACTGTTCTAAAGCCACAGCATACTCTCAGTGCACATAAACGATATGCGGCGCGGACACCCTTGCTGTAGCTGGGAACGGCCATGGCTTCCGCCCAGATAGGTGCAGCGTACAAGATTGTGGACTTTAGGACACTCGCTAGAAGCAGCCTCCGCCCCTGTTTTGGCCCTCTCGTGTTAAGCATAATCCGGGACAATGCCCTCCCTGTTGATTCGGCCTTGCAGCTTATGAACTGGAGGTGCTCGCGGAAATTGAGTCGCGTGTCTAGCATAACTCCAAGATACCGGATCGCCCTCTTGGACCTGATTTTTTCGCTGCCGACATGTATTTCCGCTGTCTCCACCACCTTCCTGCTGCTGATGAGAACCGCCTCAGTCTTATGAGCCGCTAGGTCCAAACCAACCGTTGCTAGCCATTGCACTGTGCTGGCAATTGCATCATTGCACCTCCTCTCTGCCGTTGCTAGCTCTTTTGCCACCACTACCAACGCCACATCGTCCGCATACCCGACACTATGTGAGTGTTTTCCGGAAGTGGTTGTCTAAGGATGCCATCGTACATCGTGTTCCATAAAAGCGGACCCAGAACTGAGCCCTGGGGCACACCTGCGGTGATGTTGTGTATCTCTGTGCCGCTGTCTGTCTCATACTGTAGCTGTCTACCATCGAAATAGCTTACGATAGCCTTTATAAGATAGGGAGGTACTCCGAAGCCAATGAGTGCATTTAGGATCTTACCCCATGATGCAGTATTAAACGCGTTCTTTAGAGGCAATACTGCTTTGTTCCTCCTTTCCAGCGCGTTCCTTCGATGGCTTTCGAGGCTATCCCAACCACCTTGGAGATGGCATCAGCCGTGGACATCGCTTTGCGGAAGCCGAACTGGCACGGCGAGAGTCCTCCCCCAAGGTCAATAGCTGCTTCGATTCTTGAGCTTATAAGCTTCTCAAACACCTTGCCCATGGTGTCAATTAGGCAGATTGGCCTGTAGGAGGAGGGATCCTCTGGAGGCTTGCCAGGCTTGGGGATGAGCACTAGCTTTTGCTGCTTCCATCTCTCAGGAAAGACGCCTTCTCTTAAGCACCGGGTGAAGGTGTCGGCAGAAACATCTGGTCTAAGCGAAATTGCCAGCTTAATGGCGCGATTTGGGACCGCACTACGTTGAGGTTTAAGCTATGCGTGAGGGCTATAAGCGCGGCTAGCACTATGCGGAATTCAAAAACAAATGCTTAATGTTTAGGCAATGAAGCGATTTGTTTCGGCTGACATAGATTTAACAGAATGTTTGTCGAATAAATCTGACTTGATTTGTGGAAGTTCTTTAAGTTTCTCATTTTAAGTCTTTGCTCTCAATGGCTTTTCATTTCTGCTTTCCCCTTAATTCTATTCCCCTTTATTCTATTTGTGTCCTTTCTTTGGTCTTTTCTCCCCTACTAAGTGAGTAAAATTCTGCTCTACAAAATGACATCATCAGCAAATGGAATTTCCTAACTTGTTTCCCTTACCCTAAACTTTCATCATCATCGCTTTGAAAATTTACTGGCTGTCGTCACTTGCTCTAAAATCCAATAACAATTAACTGCATGAAATGTTTGCCTTTCTTCAGGTTACATGTTATTAGAATTCGTTTCAAACATGCACATAAAATTCCACCTGCATTCCGTCCAACAGAAATATTCTGTGAACATTTTTTGAGGCATACTTTTGGGGTGCACAGCTAGCGTGCATATTTAATTGGCACAAAAAAAAAGAAGTAAATTTCACTTCATTAGCACGTGTAATTATGGTCAGGGATTATGGCAGTTCGGGCGCCCCGTCTGTTTTTTCCTTACATTTAAACCCAAATGTCAACAATAATTATAATGACCATGTATATACACGTATGTATACCGGGCGGGATATGGTATATGGCTAATGCCTTGGGGCGGCATGCGAAAAAAAAGGATTTCCAAACAGACGCCGCCATAATTTCAATGAAACGCGTCCACAGACTGGCCAAACAAATATGCATGTAAATTATATTTAATTCACAGCAAATGAAGTTAACAAATATTTGCATATAACTGCCGAGCGAAGCTTCAGCTCAAAGTTGAAAAAATAAAGTTGAAAACTTCGTGTGTGTGTGTGTGTGAATAAATTGATTGTTTGCCTGCACAAACAACAGCGCGGAGTTCTCAGCTGCAGCCATTGCAAATTGATGAGGCACTGAAAAGCTATGTAAAATGTATGAAACCCAAAATAATTGCGGTTACAAAATGCCACGCCTACACATATAGTTTGGGGAGCAACATTAATTGGCTTAATTAATTGTTGCCTACTTCTAAGCGCAGTCGCTTGGACAAATATTTGGGCAAAGCAAATACTTTGCATTGTTGATTTGCAAATTTTCGATCAATGCACATGAAAGTATTTATTGACAACAAGCAAATATTTTCGCTTGCAAAATTTCAATCAGAATTCGTCGTCTGGTTGTCGCCCAAAAACTTCCCAAAACAGCAGCCAGCCACTTTGGTATATAGTTTGTTTGCTTGTTTGTCAGTTTGTCTGTAATTTAATGCTTCGATGGAGTTTGTTTAATACGCAGCCAGAGGAAGAGCAACACCAACAGCAACAGATTTCCCCGAGTTATTTTTAAATGCATTTTGCTACACATTTATCCATTGTGGCAGAGGGGGTGTTGTGCCAGGCACTTGTACTAATATGCCATAATTAAATACTAATGCGATTTTTATAACCTCGCCGTCTGTTGTATCTGGGTTAATTGCACATGATTGGCTGGCAAAGGGGACATGCTGTGTGTGTGTTGCCATCAAAAACCATTTTGAGTGTGTGAATTGAGTTCTGTGATTGAGTTATAGCCTTGGAAATGGGTCAGTCGGACTGTCCAATGTTTAGGTAACGATTTGTTATTGAATGCTGCTACATTAATTAAAGTCAATTATAAGATGATGAGCTAACTGCAAAGTAAAGTTTACGTAAAACTTGCTATACATTTTTATAGCAGCATTTTTAGACAATAAATAACTTTAAATGAAGGATTTTCTTTAATATTTGATTAATTTAAAGTGAAAATACGCCACATAAAATATCTTTTGAGCCTATTTAGGACTTGCTATAAATTTTGGCAGCAATATGTGAATGAAATTACTTCATTTATATGTCAGCTTTTACAGTTTCTTTCTTTTATTTAAAATGCAATTGAGTTTTTAAAGCTTGCAAATAGTTTTTCAGCTTATTTAAGACTAGCCATAAAGTTTTATAGCAGCAAATGAATATTTTTGTTTAATTTGAAAAGCTAAAGAAGGTTATTGCTACTCTTTAAATTTAAAATCTGTAATATTTTTAAAGACGTTACTAAACTTGCTATAACTTTTTATAGCACTATTTTTTAATATTTTAATTTCTAACTTTAACTGATGATTTTTCTTTATAACTTGTTAAATTTAAAATAAAATGACTTTTGAACAGTTTTTAAATACTTTAGGAGCCTATTTAAGACTTGCCATAAATTTTTATAGCAACTCCATAATCAAGTGTTGTATGAAAATAATCGGTTTTTTCAACAAAAAATTTTAAAATTTTAAATCTTTGAGCTAACTGGAGGGTAAAAAGTATTGAAGACTTGCTATAAATTGTTTAATCCGTTTAAAAAGACAAATACTAACATTAAACGAAGGTTTGTTGCTATAAATTTGGTAAACCATGTTAAAAGACAAACACTACAAACGAAGCTTTAAAGTATAGATTTATTTCAATTTAGCTGCAATTGTGGCTGAATATTTAGAAAATACATTTAAAGACTATCCCAGACTTGCTATAAATTTGATAAGTTACATTGAAAGACATATACTGACTTAAAACGAAGAGTTAAAGTATAGATTTATTTTAATTTAAGTGTAAATGTGGCCGAATATTTTAAATTTTATATAGAAAGGCTTGAGGGTTAGTATAGTTTTATTTTAATTTAGCTCTGCAATTGTGGTCGAATATTTTGAAAATATATTGTAGGACTATCCCCCCCTTGCTGGTAATTACATTAAAAAGACCAATTGTAATACATATATGTTAGAAAAAGTCAAAAATACAATTTTGAATTCAAATGCAAACGCTCTTTTAGTGCCCCTTTTTGTGTCAGTAGCTTTTGACCAGTCGCATTTCCTGCCATGTCTGCACATTACGCATTTTCCTTAGCTTGGTGTTCTTCAAAGAAGAAAGGAAACGAGAAAGTGGAGCTGCATGAAGTCCGGAGGTAGAGAAAATCGTTCTTTTCTCCTAGTGTCATCAAAGCATGTCCGGGTTGGGCAGAATCACATCATCCCTCTATTAGCTGCCACAACGATAAAGATTATTATTTTTTTTTTTAATTTTTTATTGATTTTTTTGGTGAGTATTAGGATGGATTTCTTAATTTAATCAGAAAGTGCTTGAAAATTGGTGTTCCATATAGCCAGCCGCACATAACCCCCAAAGAGACGTTCGTTCTGCACCAGGCCAATTTTCATACACCTAAGAAGAAGCGCTTAACATCTCTACATGAGAGATCTACATACATCTTGTCAGGAATCGAATTCTCTCCTTTGCTAAAGAGCCACCGGACGAAGTCGGTCATCGCCATGACACTGTGTTCCCGCTTGCCTTAGCAACGTCCAATTTCTGGATCTCGTGCCTCCTCCAGAATACTAAACGCGTGGACCTGCCTTTCAACGTGGAGGTATCCAGATCTCCAGTTCTCCGTCCTGTTCCTGGATGGACTTCTACCCGTACGAGTAGTCACTGGAGACTCCTAACCTAAATCAGCAAACTGCTAACGAAGGGTTAGTTTTTTGAGTAAATTACCCTTTTTCGTTGAATCAAACACCATGTTAACGTATGCCTTACAATACTTATGTACACTATAGCCAGCAGGGTACGCCTGTTCAACAAAAAATAGTCTTGCTAAGGGTTCGTAGGCAAATTATCTTAAAGTGAAACATGTTCTAATTTATGGAAATTTTACAGAGTCGACATGATCTTGTTGGAGTATTGCTTTATGAGCTCCACATATTGCGTAATTAAGCACCAGCTCTAATCTACTATTTAAAAAGTTGCAGCCGTCACAAGGAAAGATCTTTCTGCGTGGGAAAAAAAGCTTGCAGTAAGTGTTTTTTTTGAAATATTATTGCTGGTGTTGCTTAAAAATAGCGTGAGATAAAGAGCATTTGTGTAGAAATTAATTATGGCAAATTATGATGGGTATTCACTTCCTTGTTTTTGAATTGTTTGGCCATTGTGCAAGAGATCAATAAAGAATTTAAAGAAAATCTTCCGCACAACTAATTGATTGCCATCATCGATAAAAAATATTATTAATATTCCAATTACGGTTCAATTCCCGACACTAAGTAATGAACATTTTAAAACTGCTGATTACTATTATTATTCTTTATTCTTATAATTAATTTGATAGTCTTAAGTTATTAAGTTTTGCTTTGAAGTATAAAGGTACTCCAAAACCAGAATGATGGTAATTTATGAAGTTCTTTTAAATTTTGTTAGTAGTTATAATTTCAAATGATGAATCTCACTAATCTAACACACAAGCATTGTACTTTAAATTGTCGATAATTATAATTTAGAAAATGAGTTCCTAAGTTTGCTTTCTACACTGGGACGTATAAAGGTAAAAGAGGTCTTGCATAAGGGGGTCCACAACTGTCAAATCAGTAGAAGGCCATGGTCGGGGGTTAAGAAAAATGAAATAGCAATAACATCTCAGCTACCACCACATTGCTTCTTGACGGACATATCAAAATGTAGTTGTAGAAATTGAACCCAGTATTTTGATTTGAGTTTTTGTTCGTGAGCTTAGGGCGTGCAATTGTGCACTTCTCTGTAGGGACTCGATAATTATATTATTTTTTGCAGCAATGTACCTCCTCCCCTATAACCGAAAGAACCAAGTTTAGAGGGTCCCGCTGTCGCTGTTCTCGACCAATATTCCCCAATTGTAGTTGCAAAAATTTCACCGTTGCAGAAAGCATTCTCGTAAAGAGTGCTTCTACATTCCCCTGCAACACGCTACACAATACTGACTTAAAACGAAGGGTTTAAAATAGATTTATTTAAATTTATAATGTGGCCGTATATTTAGAAATATAATTATTCAAAGAACTATCCCAGACTTGCTATAAATTTTTTATGGTCAACCTTATAAGGTTTTCTTAGAATTACCTAAGCAGGGAAACAGCTGTATTATATTTAAAGAGAGAAGTTTCCACTAGGACCAAGAGAGAGCTTTTAAAATTTTTTTTTATAATTTTTTATATTTAATTTTTTTCAATTTACTTTAGATAAGGTTTTTATTTATAATTAAAAATAATAAATTTTTTTATATTTTTTTTTTACTGTTGTTTAACAAACTTTTGAAAGCCATTTCGGGTTAACATTTCTGACTTTTCAAATTTGAAAACTGCCCTAAATTCTGTTCTAAAGCCTCTCTAAATTTATGGCAGCTTCTTATTCACCTTAAAACTAATACCCCCAAGCTCTTCCCAACCCACCAACGGCAACTCTTTGTCTTGCATTCTTTTGCTTCTTACCACTAAACAGTTTTAAATTTGCATAAAAATCCATTTTATTAACATTCAAAGGCGATTCCTATCGTCGCCAAATTGAAGAAAAGTAGCTAAAGCTCCCGTCGTCGTTGAGCAAACAACACCTGAACAAACTAAGAATGCCATGTAAATGCTCTCCGGGCAAGCAAAGTGTAAGAAAAATTCCTTTTGCACTCAACAAAGAAGAAATAAATAACTTTCGAGGTCAGATTAGCCAACTTGTCACGAAATGCAAAATGACATTTAATACCTAACGTCGCTTTCGTCCTGGCACTGAGTGCTCCTGCTTACTGCTGGACAGCGCAGTGGCAGCAGCTGAGCCCCCCAAGACGCATGTCGGCAAATGGCAATGCGATACGCGACGATATACATGACTGGACCTGACTTGCACTTGGCATGAAAACATGAAAAATTCCTTAGCCAAGCGACGGACATGGACATGCCCAGTCCCCCCTTTTCGCGGGGCAGGCGGCAACATTGTTTCGAGCGTAGCGAAGAAGAAAAATGGCTCTGAAATGCCAGCGGAGGAAAAGCAGAAAAAAGTAATCATTGCAATTTAAAGCGGATAATCTGCTGGAAAAAAATCGCTCTAAAAAGGGTTCGAGTTCTTGGGGCGCAATAAAAATGCAGCGAGAATGAGTGAACGGGTGGGTGGGACAGCATGCAAATATGCTGTCTGTCTCACTCCGCCCGTTTTCGGCGTGCGTGAGTGGACACCATTTGCAATTTTCACACTCGCCTTTTTTCTCAACGGTTTTTTTTTTTATTTTCCCCCTCCAACGAGCGAGGAGAGGCATTCATGCAGATTACAATCGAAATGACATGAAAATGTTTAGTGTGGCGTATGGCACAAGGGACAAAAAAAAAGTGAAAAAGAAAATCGCGGTGGCCATGTCACCCAGAGAGGCAGAGAGAGAGGGAGGGAAAGAAGCCCCAAAGCAAGCAAGAAAGTGTTGCATATCTACGGGCAGCAGCCAGAAGAAATTGGCCAAAGACGACGCGCAACTTGGCAGTTGAGATAATGTCTTGCCACGGCCAACGGCATAGCATTATATGCAAAACGTGCGAAAAAGATGGCCAAGAATAATGTCTTATTTGATTGTGGAACCAAATGCAATTTACATTTTTTTCCTTTTGTTCCAAATGACATTGAAAATATCTTTAAAAATTGCCAAAAGATGGTGAATGATGGGCAAAGAGTTGAAAGCGAAATTAGCATACAATTTTATGGCAAATGTTTGAGTTTAGAAATTCTTAACTAAAGTAAAAAGAATTTCTAAAGGTTATTATAATTTAGAAGGTTCGTTTCGCCCAGAATGCACTTTGGAAAACGAATGTTTACTTTAAAAGGAATAGATCACAAAACGGCAAAATGGAAAATAGTAGGTCTCAGCATTCCCAAAGCTTATATTTGTTGTAAAATTCACAAAAACTGTAGAGCCTAAACGCGCCAGGGCTCATGGAAGCAAACGACGGTCCTGCTTCATAATTTTTGATTTTGATTTACCTGCTGCTTTCGTTCAGTGGCATAAGTCGAAGCAGCAGCATGTTTTCATCAAGTTTGATTGCTTTCTTATACAAATTAAGAACCCCTAAAATTCAGCCTGAAATCCTAAATATTTGCATTGTGGTGCTGCTGTTGTTATGTATCTTGCCATAACA
>JAEIFU010002195.1:0-48822 GCA_018904235.1 Lordiphosa stackelbergi
CGTCTGTCCGTCTGTCCGTCTGTCCGTCTGTCCGATCTGTTCCTATGCTACTCTCCTCCGTCAGTTTTAAGCTATCTCAACCAAACTTTGCACGAAGTCTTTGGTGTTATAAATACGCTGCACATTTGTCGATTCAGCCGGATCGGATGACTATGGCATATGGCTGCTGGAACTGATCGGTTGAAGAAAGTTTTAATTGAGAAAAACTTTTTGTTTTAGTAGTAGTAGTTATTTATTTTTATTTTTTCAAATTTATAGTTTTTTTTTAAATACAGAGTTTACAGTTTTTTGATTAACAAAAATAAATAAATAGATAACAATAATACATTTAGCAATGGCTTGTAGCCGTCAGCTTTTCTTTAGAAAATGTACATGTTAAATAGAATAAAATATACGATTAATCAGAAATATTCTGCTATAATGCTCTGCCTATAGACAGAAGCCTCTTTTAAAAATTGGTACAGCGTGTTCCAGTTGGGTCCGTTTAGGATTGAGATCAACTGCTGAAGGTTTAGTTTTCCAAGACGCCAATGGGCAACCCTGATTTCCTGCAGGATTGGACAGATTGCGATGAAATGGGTCGTGTCTTCAATGCTGTGAAGATTGCACAGGGAACATACGTTGGGTGTATTTCTATATGATCTATGGTTGAGTTGGAGCAATTCGCAGCGTGCACGGAAAACGAAGGAAATAAGTGATACGCTGTATTTGTCGTTGAAGTAATTATTTAACCCCAAAGAGAGATTCAGGCGTTTATATAACATCCTGCTAGAGCTGTTGTAGGCTTGGTCAATAAAATTTGCACGATTTCTACAGTCAATCCTCTCTAGTAAGCTGCTGTGAGATTTTTTCCAGGAAGCTTTATCGCATAGGTCAATCTGCAGATTGTGCTCCTCAGCCAAAGCGCGCCAAACGGCAAAGCAGTGAGATCGACGTTCCAATAAAAATTTTGCCGTAGTGTATACCAGGCGACTTTCGGGAAGGTCAAACGTCTTTCTCATGTATCCAAAATGTGAGCCCAGAGTATACGTAAAAAGCGAAGGGAGACCAGTTTCTAGGTGGATTGCGTAGTTCGGCGAATTACGTGGTAGACGAAAGACTTTTTTGATGAAATATCTTTGGAGTCTTTCTATTTCCTCGTATGTCCTGAATCCCCACATCTGAGAACCATAACACATAATTGAACGGGCAGTGGCTTCAAACATTCGGTATTTGACACTATGTGGCACGTGCTGTTTATCCAGGAGCGTATTCCATGTACTATTAAGAGCTTTTATAGAATCTCTAATTTTTGCCTGCATGTGTGAGTTCAGCGACATGTTGGGGGACAGAGTAATTCCCAAATATTTGAAGGAGGTAACCCGTTCGATTATTGCTGAATTCATGTGCCATTTCTCATCTGCGGCGATGCGACCTCGGTTGTCTCTAACGACCATGATTTTAGTTTTTTCTGTGTTGACTTCCAGACCCCAAAGGCAGCAGTATGCGTACAGTTCGTCTAACATGTGTTGCAGGGCATTTGGTGAGTTTGCCATTAGTACTAAATCGTCTGCGTACATCAAGAGTTTTACGCGCAAGCCTCAATTAAAATGCCCCCCGAAAGCGAAGTTGTTAAGTCAAACTATAAACAGCGCAAAAAAACGGGTTTAAAATTTTTTTTTTATTTAAAGAGCCGTCTCTGTTTTTTTTTTTACACAGAGGTTGTATTGTTTTCAGGTATAGTGCCTGAATGACCGTTAAAAACTTCCGTGAAAACACCCCCTCCGCACCGCTTAAAACTGGTCTCTTCGGTTAATTGAGTCAAATGCCGCTCGGAAGTCTTGAGACAACAAAATAAAGAGTATCAAATTGATATTTTCAGTTATCAAATGAATTTAAGACAACAAAATAAAGAGTATCAAATTAATTAAATTTTGAGGATTAACTTGAACCCAAAAATAAGAATTTGATACGCAAAAAGTATAAATTTGAAACCACAAATACTATCAAGGGATCCACAAATTCAGCTTAGGTAGTACTCTGCCTTTTACTTTTTTCCAAATAACTTACAAAGTTCGGGTCCATGGAAATATGAACAGCTGAAACAACAGAATATTTTAAAATCAAGCACCCACCGTTTATTAAAGTGGAGAAATTTATCTAAGCCAACAATTTTCATAGTTTCAAAACAGACTTTAAGGATCACAACCCATGTCCAATACTTTTGCATAACTTGCTGTTAGTTTCCGCCAGCATCTCGAAACATTCAGGTTACCCCTTCTAACTGACAGCCCCTCTTGTTGTACTCTTCGAACTTTGTTTTTCGAACAACGATGACGCCCACACATTTGCGAAACCTTTCCCCCTCTCCCCCCTCCTAACACAAATACAGCAAAAGTAATTCAAAATGGAACAGCGTATCGAACATGAATGAAGGAGAACTATACTATAAACTGGTCAGAGACATCGTCATCGTTGCCTGCAACATTTCTGCTGCAAGATTCAACAGCTGGGGGTAGGGGGTGGTTACAGTAAGGGGACGTAGACGAGGCGGATTCGGTTTAGTTTAGCCGTCACGATGGCTGTGGCTTTTACGCTTTGCGAGCCAACTACAAGTCTTGGCTAAGGTGAATGAAAGAATCTTGTGCAGAATCTTTCCATTGAAAAACTTAAAGGAAAATGTTGAATAAGGTTTTTTTATGCTTTCTTTTTGTCGCATCTTCATTAACTAGCCCTAGTTTCCCTTTTGGCTTCTTCGGTTTCTCCCAACAAACCGGCCTCAGAATTTCTCCACATGCTGAAACAGCCAAACAGCTGAGCAGCAGCAACTAAACTGTCCTACCACAAGCGAAATGCACTTGCTGGGCCACACAGATGATACACGATTTGGCCAGGCGCCGGCGCAGGCGCAATTTCCACAAATGAAACCAACAACAACAACAGCAACAATTGCGAAAAATCGAATCTACGAGTTTCATTGAGCAAACCGCTCCACACACACACACACACACACACACACAGAAAGTTGGGGAAATTAACGCCTGGCTGGCGTCGTTGTCGTCTCGCAACGCTCTCGCTCTCGCACTTGCTCTGGCTAAGACCGGGACCAGGACGAAGGCAGTGGGTGCGCCATGCCGATGATGACGCCTACGCAACTTTGTGACGTAAGCAAAGTCACGACGACAGAATACGAAGGATATGTGCGTGCGTGTGTGTGTGTGAGTGTGCCCCTGCTGCAGGCTTGTCTCCTTAAACATGCTGCCCATTGTCTTTGCTTGACACCGACACCTTAGACCGGCACTTCATTTGAGCTGTTGGGCTCGCATGCACAGCTCGAACAAGCGGCAAGCTTAAGGATCACATGATAGTCCGCTTATTTCAGTTGACCCTAAAAGTATGCAACAGCAATATACTAGCTAATCAGCCATGCTCCTATTTAAGATTTCGAAAAAATTTTCCAATTCTGAGTTCAAATTTGGTCCAAAAAACGGTTTAAAATCGCAAAAGTTTTGCAAAAATGAAATCAACCACTCCAGAGTCTGTTTTGTTGACTTCAAAATGAACCTAAATGAGTTTGGTCCAAAAAATATTTGTTATTTCACATTTTTTGAAAATTTTTTGTGCATTTAATTTCAGTTCCCAGGTTAAAATCTATCAGCTGTTCTCTCATTTTCACTCAAAAACTGTGCTACATAAATCCAGTTTTTGCACCAAAATTTGGTCTCAAAATACCAATTTTGCTGAAATGAAATTGCACTATTCTATATATTTTAAATCATGATTAAAATGAATAAAATTGTTTCTTTACTTAATATTAAAATTTAATAAGAATTAATTATTTGATGGTGGCAGAGTACGCAGTGTGATGTTTACACGCCAAGTAAATTATATTATATATTTTAAATCCATGTACAAATTTTTTCTTTATTTAAAATTGGAAAATATTTAAATAAAATGTAAAATTATGTATAAGTATATATATTAATATATTTATAAAGGGATATTACGGTGATAACCTGGGTAAATTATTTTTTTTTTTAAGTAGTTAAGCCGCTATTAAACATGTTGAACAAGACCAGATATGCCGTAGAAAATCTAAAGAAGAATACGAGAGGTATAACACACCACTTTTGTTGTTTAAATAGCTCAACACGCCGGGATAAGTAAGTTTTTGGAACTTTCACCTTTGTATAAAATAGGTTTTTTACGTGATTAAGAATAAAACCGAAAATAGGAAATAAAAATATAAAGTTTTAGCTGGGGATATATGTGTGAAGATGGAATACTATCCTTCGCCGATGCCCACTTGCCAACAGAACGGACGCATTTATTTATAAAGATTAATGGTACTCGCATATGCCGAGGATATTGACATTATCGGCAAAAAACGAACGGGCGGTAAGCAGGGCGTTTTCAGAGAGGAGAAACAGTATGAACTAATGGGTTTAGCGGTAAATGAGGACAAGACGAAATACCTAGTATCCGCGGACAAAAAGTCCTTGCGTCTTGGACAATCTTTACAATGGGAAAATACCCAACTTTTAAGTTGCAGAGTTTTGTTTACCTCGGAACGACGATAACCAGCGACAACAACATCAGTCCTGAAATCCGACGAAGGATCACGCGCGGGACCGATGCTACTAAAAGCGAAGTAAGGAGCTCAAGAGCAGAGACCTCAAGCGAAGAACAAAATTAGCCCTAAACAAGTCGCTTATCATCCCAGTCCTGCAATACGGCGCAGAAGCATGGACAATGACAGCAGCGGATGAAGCCGTTGATTAGACGTGTTTGAAAGAAAGATTTACTTCGAAGGATTTATGGACCTTTAAAATTTGGCGATGATATTACGCATACGAAAGGTAATGACGAACTTTATGAGCTGTATGGGGACACCAGTCTGGTCAAGCACAAAAAGCAACAGCGGCTGCTGCTGGGTTACGTCACGAGGATGGTACGAAGAAGCTCCAGGAAGTAAAACAGGGAGTGAGACCTCGACTAAGATGAGATGACCAGGTTCGGGCAAACAATTTTTTGGAGCCTACTTGGTATGACTTAATAAAATATTTTAATTTATATTTTTTTTTTTATACGATGGTATCATACACAAACTGGTGCACCCAGCACCAAGGAGCGAAAGCGACTGGAGTGCTTGCTGAGCCCAGTACCGTGCAAACTGTTATATAATGTCTAATTAAGAAGAAATTAATATTTTAGAAATTTTATTTATTTAGAAGAGATTTAAAAGTAATTGATAAAATTGGGTGTTTTTAATGGGTAAATATTGATGGTTGGAGTTTAAAATACGGGGGTATTTGTACCCCAAGTTTATGGTTTATGTAAATTTTGGTTACCCAATTAACAAGTGATTGGTTTAGAATAAAATAATATATATTTATGTTGGGTGGTAACGGTATATATAATATAATATTTAATATAGGGTATAAGGTGATAAATAAAATTTTTTTTATTGATAAGTACTTCGAAAATACACTAAAATAAGACCACCGAAAATTGCTTGAAATCAGCAGATTGTAACAAAAAACGGTAAGTCCGTATTTTCTTGGATCCAAGCCGAAATATTGGTAGCACTTTTATTAATTATTTTTTTTTTTTAAGTTTTTTTTTTTTTTTTTTTTGTTTTTTAATTTTTTTTTTTTGGTGGACATGTGGATTCAACAATACGGTGCCGCATGCCACATGGCACGCGAAACCATGAAGAAATTGATAAGCGAGTTTGGTGAGCAATTAATCTTATGTTTTGGACCAAGATCATGTGGTTGAACCCCACTAGAGTGTTTTTTTGTGGGGCTATGTGAAGTCTCTCGTGTACAGGGACAAAATGACAGCCCAGGAAGACTACATTAAAGCTGCCATTGGTGAGGAACCGGCCGAACAGCTGGAAAAAATATGCCAATATTGGAACAATTGGGCAACATTTTCCTGAAATAATCTTGAAAAAATAAACAGATGGCATTGATGTATCGCTCAAAAAAAAAAACAAATTTCGTTCACTATTGCAAATTTTTTTTTTTTTTCTTATTTTTATGAACATGACTTAAATTTTATATAAAAACTTAACAGCAATCATAAAAATTAACATATTTCAACTGAACAACAAAATTAACGAATAATTAAAAAAAGCAAACATTTTTAATGAAATAGATCATTATGTTGGACACCAAATACCTGACCAAATTTCCAAATAAGAAAATGAAATCTAAGTAATAAATGCCCGAGCATTTGCATTTTACTTTAAAACTAAATACAGGAGTGAAAAGAATTCTCGGCTTTCCATTTTGGACAGAATCTCTTTGCTCTACTAATCCTTGTTAGTTTGCTTTTCTTTGTGCTACAAGAGAAAGGAATCTTGGAACTACTCCCTGCTTTACAAAAAAAACTTTGACAAAAAGTATTTCAGAAAAAGAAATCTCCCATATTAATTTATACTCAAGTATTTCCTCTTGCTTGGACCAGATCACAAGTCCAATTCATTTGCTATTCATCCTTTGAGGACTTTTAAGCCACTCAACTGCACTGACAAATCAATTTTTGGGCTTAAGCCCGCAACACTCCAGGCACTTCAAAATCAGAAATGTCAATATTTCCAGTTGAGCGCTGCAAAACAAGCAGGAAACTAATTTAAGAAAATGATGCGGGAGTCTTGGGTGCGTGGACCTGTTTTATTTCTGGACACACTCACACACACACAGTCATAGAGTGAAGTGGCACTTGCGCCATTTGAAGCGGAAGTGACCCTTGAAGTTTGATTTTATTTGTGCGCCATCGCTGTTGGCAAACAGATTTTCAGTTTTTATTTATTTATTTATTTGCCGCTGCTTTCAGCTCTGCCACTGTTCAATTTTTAATCAACGTTTTGGCGTCTTGGCAGCGCCTCGTAGATTTTATGCAATTTCCTGTTTGGCTTTTGAATCATAGGAAAGCCAAACGAAATAAAATAACTCAGCTGGTTGCCTATTTTTAGGTGCCATCCCACAGAATTCCACAGAAATTCAATGTCAACGCCAGGCCAAGAGGGAAGCAATTGCAAAAGGATGCTCGTGGCGGAAGTCAACAAAGTTGTCATCCTCAAGTGCCAGCCAGACAGCCAGCCAGCCAGCCAGCTAGCAGCTAGAACATAAATAGTTGAGCTATGTCCACAAAATGGAGAAACAACTCGATCTTTGTCAATGACACAGGCGGGGGCTGTAATTGAAAAAGTGTCACTGGCAATTAAAAGCGAGTCATAAATCATGGAAAGGATTAAAGGCGTAGGAGATAATCACAAAAACGGGAGGTCGTTAAAGCATCAGGAAAGGGTAACTCTAATTGACATTTAACTTTAGATTGGAACTTTTCGTGGTTTTTATACTCATTGAGAATGGATTTAAAAGGGTATGATGATTGTTCGAACCAATTGAGTATTTAAGCTGCTTTTTACCTTAAATTTCAAGTATTTTTTGAGATTGTGTGTACCAGAATTGGGGATGAATTGTTTTTTAATAAAAAAAGTAAAGCACGTATTTTCACATAGGACCGCACACATCAAAGACTGAAAATAATGAAGCACACTTAAATCTCAAATTATTCTTAATCAAGAATATATCGTATTTAATCGACTTTAATTGTGTGGATAAAAAATCAGAGACTTTAAATAACAGCTTCACATAGGACCGCACACACCAAAGACTGAAAATAATGAAGCACACTGTAAAGTGTTTGTTAAATAAAAAAAAAACAGATTTTTAATTAAGAATTTATCGTACTTAATAGACTTTAAATGTGCTTTTAAAAAACCGCTTCACATACAACCGCACACACCAAAGACCGATTGTATGTACAATATGCTCTACTTTTACTTCTATACTGCAAAACTAAATTAAAAGTAGAGAATTTTATCACAGTTTCCAAATCTCTTGGCCTTTAAATAAACTTCCAACTGATCAGGTTTCAGGCTAATTAAAAGTGTCATTTCCCAAAGGCTTTATAAAGGCTAGACTTCTGTCAAATGTCAAAAAAGAAGAAAGCGACAGCTGCATTCAGTTACGTTTCCTAAAGTTAAGTGCCCAAAGTAAACTCAAGTCATAAAAACAGTCGGCAAAACTGAAAACCAAAGCAAAAGAGTTCAAAGCACAGACTTGCACTGACACAGCGAACTAGAACTAGGTTAGGGCTTGGTTCAGGGTCGACGGGGCCAAACATATGTCATATAGACAGGCCTCAACTGCACTGACTTATCGCTATCTAAATTTAGAATAGATGGGAAGAGCACGTAGCAGTTGACATTGAATGTGGCATTAAAATGTGTTAAAACAGGAAAAAAGTTTTTTTATTCGAAAAGTTGACCAAAAGTTGTTGTTATTATAAAAATACCCTACACATTGTGTGTACCTAGAAATTGGGAATCGTGTTGGGAAATCAATAAACAAAACTCGACGCACGGCGCGTGCGAGTAATCAAAATGACATTTGGTGTTGCGTTCCCTTGAAAATGACGGCGCAATAAAGTATGCCATAATTTCCCAAAAACAAAGCACAAGAAATCATCCTCACAGCCCACCAGAGTGCTTAACTGTGGGCGCGTCACATTGATTTGCCACTGGAAATGTTAATTGGATCAACAACGCACAATAAAACTGCAAAATGTCATCGATATGCTGGACACACCCACACGAATATTTGCATTGCAATCAATCAAAATGGAAAAGAATTAATCCATAAAATAATTCAGTTTAATTAAACTTGAGACTAAACGCGGTAACAAGTGCGGGAAACAGAAATCTTAATAACCATGGCAATACACGACCCAAAATAATTTCTAATTAACTCAATTGAAGAACACAGAGTGTGAGCTCAGGGCCAAGTGTTAAATGTTATCACCACCCTCTGTGAGGTGGCCTGCAGTCAAATTCATTAATTTTCAAATCCGTTGATTTAATTCCAATTATGTGTGTGGGCCCAGCGCTTCCCCAGAGATTATGGTTTGGATTTAATGAATCAAAATATTTGCAGTAGAATGTGGTTTTGTCATCGATAAGTCTGGTTTCATATCCCCCCAGGAAGAAAATGTCAAATGGTGGCCATAATTTGATTAGGTAAACTGTCAAAAAAGGAAAGTCAACTTCCGAGCGGCATTTAATTCAATTTATGTGAAACCTATCAAGTCCAATGCACTACCTAAACGAGGCAGCAACAACACAGCAGCATTTTGCAAGCAGTTTTCTTTCTCTACTCTCTTGCGTTCATTCTGGCAGTGCATTTCATCTTCCTTTTTTCATCATATTTCAGAAGAAAGTTGTGTTTTGCCTTTCCATTCATCCAAATTGTCTTACTGACCGATTCATTCGCTGGGGTTGCCATACAGCCTAAACGGTAAGAGCTAGAGATGTCAAAGAAAAATGCACGGAACACACTCTCCTTGGAATGATTGTTGCTTGGTCAGTCTGAAACCATTTACTGGTGCTGAAAAGTCCTTTAGTAGGAAAGCTACAGGTTTTGTTCTAGAAATATGGAGCGCTGTAGGGGTGAGGCATTTGGTTGAGGTATAATATATTTTGCAAACTATGGTCACCCTAATCCATAAGCAATTTCAGTTAATTACTTACTTTATAATAATAATACATTTATTTTTTAATTTTTAAAAATTTCGGTTATGTTCAACCAAAATAAAATCCATCTCGGTTGCGGTTTCGGTCACTGAACAATATTTAGTTCGGTAACAGTTTCGGTTTGATTCGGTTATATAAGTTAAAAACATCGATAGTTGTTTCGGAACTTTGATCAAGTGTGTCTAGTGAATCCACCCATTAAAGTAGTATAATAAGTATTGGGGGACATAAAAATTTATCTGCCTGCATCTACAAGAAGTATTTGTCCCATACAAGTCAAACCTCTATCTCTTACCATGTCAGAGATCTGTACTTTTACTTATATGGACGGACATGGCTATCTCTGGTATTAGATTTTTTAGCTTGTGACTTTTCGACCTAACAAATAGGTGGTTTGCCGGTAGATACTGGCAAAAAAAATCGTTTGCACTAAAATACCTGCAGAAATCAGCAGGCTTTTGTTTGGCAACTAAATTTAATAACAATTGCTCAAAAATATGGAATCAATGGGCGATTTTTTTAGTCTTACTGAGGAAATAGCCGACAGTGATTGAGCCATTAAATGAATGTGAAAACATTGATCCCCCGAATAACCGATTGACGGAATGCTAAGCAGCTACTTGACAGTCCTGGCAAAAGACATCTCAAGCAGAAATATTTTCCTACTAGCTACCAAATTATCTGCAACACTAGAGAAGCAATGTGTTGGATTTTAACTTTTTTTTTTATCCACCTGAGATTTTGATTTGCTTTTCTTTTGTACCATCTTTCAACGATTAACTAAATCAATTTGATTCTCCATCGTTGCTCGTTAAAAAATCTCAATGACTCATTAATTATATCATCTTGCTCAGTGACAAATTGGATCGTAGTTTTCACTTAGAAAAACTAAAATAGTGCATTCTAAATAGGATATAATTGTTCAACAAAAAATTTGGATTTGTTGCTGTCAGGGGCCGGTATTGTCAGGCACATTTTCCGGCAAACAAATTTCAAATAAAACTTACCTTTTTGTTAAGGAGCTTTGGCGAAAAGTCATAAGCTATGAAAATATAATAATACAGGAGAAAGCCATGACCGTCTGTTACTACGGTTATGCTTTGAATTTCACGATATCTTCAATTTGCAAAATCAAATTTGTTCCTGTTTATGCAGCATTTGTAATCGAATTCATGAAATGGTGTTTATGCACGCACTTTCGGAGGCATTTCATGAAATGATTTTGCGATATGAGCATAGCATAAACGTAGTATGTATGTCCATAAAGTTGTAAAAGTACAGATCTCTGACATGGTAAGAGATAGAGGTTTGACTTGTATGGGACAAATACTTCTTGTAGATGCAGGCAGATAAATTTTTATGTCTCAGGTAGCCACGCCCCCTTCCGCCCCCGCAATTCAGAAAAAACCTCATATCTCCCACAGTTTTGCAGAAAGATGGTTTGTTCGTTCTAGAGATATTTTATAATCATGATTATTTATCGATTCGTCAAGGAAATTATGAAGATCGGATGAACGATAGAGGAGTTATAAGGAAAACAAAAATTTTTGATGGGTAGCACCGGTTCAACGTTGATGGGCAGCACTGGACTCACTTTATGACTTCTTCATCACTTTGTGTGGCTGCTATATTAAATTTATCAGATAAATGCAAGCTTTGGGGGATACAGAGTATGTTATAGTCAGGCTACACCGACTTTCTAACTTGTTTTTTGGGAAAATGTAAAATAAATATTTGAAGTCGATTTGCGCGGACTAGGAATTTATTTTAGACCCATGGTTTCTTGGTGAAATTTTCTTAGAATTGACCGTAGATTTCGTTTTTGCTATACGCTTTGTACGTTTTTTTCGGCCCATACAAATCGAACCGCCCTAATAAGTATACCCTATAAATTAGCCAAAATTAAAACACTGATCAGAAATCAAGCTGGTGGTCTACTAAGTCAACCCAATGCTTAACAAATGACATTCTCAAGACACTTTCTTTTAAAGCCAGCCAGCTTTTGTCACCCGTAGTAGTAACACTTCATTTACTGTCTTTTTCCCGAAATGAGTTGAGTCTTTTGTGTGTTGCCTTTGGTGATGACGTTGATGAGTTGTACATTCATTTGTTTGTCGTTTGCTTGATTTGTTCTTGACGATGATGTTGTCAGGGGAAAAAACTTTGTTGTTTGTCAAGTTTTGCTTCTGTTGTGTCATAATTTTTATTGTTCAACAACTCTGCGTTTTGTCTATTTAACAACTTTTGGGCAAATTTGAAGGCCTTCTGTGATGTTATTATTTCACTATAAGCCCACATTAAATTAGCATAATTCAATGACATTTTGCCCTTTCAGTAAAATCAACCATAAATTGCGCCCACGCAGAACTGTAACTGTCCAAGCGAACTAATAGCAATTACACCAGCAAATGGTATTCAGTTCTTTCGAAACTAGGCACATAGATCACTCACCATAAATAAGTAAATGTTTGATTTGAGTTTGGTGACACTTCAAAAGAAAAGTAGAAATTGACTGAAAGTTAAATATTCAACAAAATTTATGTAAGCTGCAAAATGTATCAGAAATATGAAAAAGTTCCGTCTACCGTCAAGGTGTTGGAAATTGTTCCACATAAATATTAAATATTAATTTTCACGCCTCCTTTCGTTTATTGACTCTTGTTCTACGCACAAACATAGACACACACGCACACACACATATGCGGGTGTACATATGTATTGACTTAAGATTTTCGTCTCGTCGTTGCTCAATTTCATTCAACAAATATTGATATTTGGGTGGAAAATTTTGTATTTTGGTGTACCCAAAAATAGAACACAAAACAATTTCTATTTACTCAACATTTGAAAGACTAATTGACAAGTTGAGAACGAGCTGTGGCAGAAGGATTTAATTAGTAAGCCACTTGAACTGTTACCAGTTACTGAGCACTGTGTCTTGGATTAGGTCAAAGCCAGTTAGTTTTAATTAGGCATGTTTATCAGACAGACGCACACACACACACACACACACAAAAATTTGGCAGTGTCCTGCACAGCAGGACAGCAAGCCCTAATTGACAATGTGTGTTTTGTAGTCCACATGCTTCACGCTCAAATTATCTGAAAATTAACTAATTCAGTCTGCGAAAGCCAGAAGCTCAAGTATCTCTTCGCCTTCTCTCTCACGCATCAGTTGGCAGCCCTTTGAACCAACATATAAATATTAATTACGAGCGCCACCCCGTAAAAGAAGGCAACACAAGGTCAGAGGTCCACACAGTCAGATTTGAGAAATGTTCGAACGTTAATGAAGTTTGCGCACAATGGGAATATTGGACAACTTTTAATAGCTTCAAGAGGTTTTTTTCTATTTTTGGTAAACATTTTGAATAACTTTGGAATAAGGAATAAGCTGGATTTCGTTGCACAGTGGTAAGGAAGTCGCACTTTGAGTCGCACGCTTACCAGATTAGCTGAATTTGTGCGAAGTTGTGCGTGTCTTGTTTTAGAAGAGTTATGGACAAATTCATAACTTAATGACCTAGAGCCTGCCTAAAAAAGTTCTACGAATTTGAGAAGATATTCTCAAAAGATGGAATTTAATGAAAATAGTCCAAAGAAAATTAGCTACATTTTTGATGTGAAACATCTTTAATTTCGGTACGGAAGATTTTAGTAGGAGTAAAATTTGATTTCAGCATCACGTGACGCTGACGACAGCATATTTTGTGTTGTTTTGATGGAGTGTCCCAGGAGGAGAAGAGTGAAAATGGGCGCAAAAAGGAAGGAAACTGAGGGGAAAGTGGAGGTGACTTACAGTAACTTAACAGTGTCTTGACAGTGACTCAACAGTGACTTGACAGTTACTGAACAGTTAAGCAGTTACTTGACTGTGACTAAACAGTGATTTTATAGTGACAACAGTGACTTGACAGTGACTTCACAGTGACTAAATTGCGACTTGACAATGACTAAACTGTGACTTGACAGTTCCTAAACAGTGACTTAGCAGTGACTTTACATTGACTTGACAGTGACATGACAGTGTCTTGACGATGACTAAATAGTGACTCGACAGTGACTTAACAGTGACTGGACAGTGACCTGACAGTGACTTGACAGTGACTAAATTGTGACTTGACAGTGGCCAAACAGTGACTAAGCAGTGACAAGATGTGACTGATGAGTGAGACTCGAAAATTTTAAAAAATAAGAATAAAGAAGGTTTAAAAAGTATAAAAAAAGGGATGAGTAAGAAAGTGACTGGCAGTGCACTATGAGAAATTTAATTTATAGGATTAATTAATAATTTGGGAGAAGGGTGTTAAGGAGCGATATGGAGAAAAAGAAGAGAAGAAGGCTCTTTAGAAGGAAAGAGGAGAGGAAGGATGGGAGAAGTGAGATTTATTGGCATGAGTGAGACTGAAAATTTTAAAAAAATTAAGAAAAAGGAGTTTTAAGAGAGGAAATGAAAAGAGAAAGGAGGGACCGAACCGCAAGGGGCTTAACAAATGGAGAAGCTACTTCTCCAACCTACTGGGAGGCGATGACGAACATGATGCCGCCCCTAGAGGAAGCCAGGAAGCGTGCCACGCAATCGACAACATAGAGATAGACCCGCCCAACCCAACATGAAGTCTGCTTAGCCATACAAAGGCTAAAGAACAATAAATCACCAGGCGCTGATGAGCTGCCCGCTGAATTGTTTCAAGGCTGGAGGGGAAATTGGCCAAGGTTCGGGTACATGCGCCCAACTTCTTTGCCATATATGGGCTGGCAAAAAGCATGCCCGACGATTGGAATTTAAGTGTTCTATGCCCAATCTGCGGTTTGCGCCAACACCGCGGGATCAGTCTTCTTCCCATTGCATATAAGGTTCTGTCGCGCTATTTTGTGAACGTCTTAAGACGCTTATTAACACGCTGATTGGACCTTATCAGTGTGGCTTTGAGACCTGGTAAATCCACCACAGACCAGATATTCACGTTACGACAAATCCTGGAGAAGACCTATGGAGAGGCAGCAACACACACCATCTATTTGTTGATTATACAATAAATCAGCCCCGACACGCCGATAAGGCAAGCCGTCTTTGGAAGAAGGGTTGAGCGGTCAAAGCTCCGTCAAATAGGAGAGGACGAGACGACCTCAATACCACGTGGATATCCGCGCCGGGCCACAAGACGAGTGGGGCAGTCAGAACTGTGGGAGGTCTTGGACAATTTGTTACAATGGGAGAATACAACTTTAAAGTTGTAGAGGATTTTGTTTACCTCGGAACGACGATAACCAGCGACAACAACATCAGTCTGGAAATCCGACGAAGGATCACTCTTGCAAACCGATGCTTCTACGGGCTAAGTAGAGCTCAAGAGCAGAGACCTCAAGCGAAGAACAAAATTAGCCCTAGACAAGTCGCTAATCATCCCAGTCCTGCAATACGGCGCAGAAGTATGGACAATGACAGCAGCGATGAAGCGGCGATTGGCGTGTTGAACGAGATTCTTCGGAGGATTTTTGGACCCTATAAAAGTTGGCGATGTTTTCCGCATTCAAATAATGACGAACTGCATGAGCTCTATGGGGACACCTGTCTGGTCAAGCGCGTAAAGCAACAGCGGCTGCGCTTTTTAGGACATGTCACCAGGTTGGACGAGAAGATCAGCTAAGGAAAGCTTATTATTCGAAGGCGGCTGACCACGGAGGAAGAGGCAGGCGGGGAGACCTCGACTAAGGTGGGATGACCAGGTTCGGGGAGACCGCCCAACCCGGGGTTAACAAATGGGGCCCACCCCCCCCGAGCAGGAGCCACGGGCGGACGGTGGGGGGAGCCGCCGACACCGGCGAACGGGTGTGGTATGTGTCGGGCCCATCAAAAAGGGGGGAGGAGTTATTATTTTTTATAAGGAAAGTTTTTGGGGGGGTTTTTTTATTTTTGTTATGTAAACCCTCAGAAATATTTTTGAAAAAGTGGTCGTGTCACCGCTTACCCAAAAAATAAAAAAAATTTTTTTTAATTTTTTTAAGAAACTGAATATAAATGTGCATCTTTATTTTGCGGAAACCTTTTTTCTTTACAAAAAATTAAGTAATAATATTGAAAAAACATAATTTTGAAAATTAAATACATGAATTATCAAGAATTAATCAAAATTCTCTTCGTTTTCAACTTCTTCGTCAAACTGAAAAAATGGAGCGTAAGATTCATCTTCGAACTGATCGAAAGTATTCTCTGAGTCTCCAATTTCACATGCTAAAAGGTTTATAACATCGATGGAAAGGGTAAGGGCTTTATGTTTGCGTACTCGCTTTGTCGATGATATAACTGGATCTGACGAATCCATTGCTCTATTAAAAACATCAGGGAAATTAAGAATTCTGCTGTGCTTTCGTGATTCAGACGCTTCTTCACCAAAGTATCCTACTGGAAGTACTGTATTTTCTATAATCTGCCTAGAATGGGCAATTATTTTATGAACAGTTGGTGTCATCGGCAGCCATTCATAAGTATCATTTCGCCAGTTTTAAAACAAAACTGTTCAAATTTATCGAAATGAATCGGTTGTTGACATGACAAACATATTAATATTGTTCGCAGATTTTGAATAATTTGCTGGTCAACTCCCGTTATTTCTGAAAATACTGCAAAGTCGTTGAATGCTTGTCGCGCTGTGTTCCCATTATTTGTATTTCCAGCTCCGTTTTGTTTCGGTTAATCAACCTTTAGGGACCTTTGGACGTCCAATTTTTCGATTATTTGTTTCGTTATTTTGTAATTGGGTGGTGCTCATTAACCAATCTGAATGTTTTCGTTCAAAATAATTTATGTTCCTATTGCTTTTTTGCCATCTGACCATCAAATTACTGCAAAAACTATGGCATCTGCTTTTCAAAACAGCTTTATAGTTTGAAACAACAATGTTTTTATTTAATTTCATTTTAAAAAAGTCCAAAATGGCTTTTCCTTGGTTTATGTGGCCTTTCTTTTTGCGCCATATATCGAAAAGCTCTGCGTTTGAAAACGCATATACACCTGCAAAAGATTAATTTGCTCCGGTTGTGCGGAAAAGTGCACATTAAGACTAAGTGCATTTAATTCACAATTAATGACTCTACGACATACACTTGGACACACAGCTAGCAAATGCTAACATTTTTTTAAAAGTCTCCGCAAAGTTAAAATTTCTTTCCAAGAAATGACCCTTGAGAACCTTTTCAAATTTCGCAAAATATTAGTAGAACACGGACAAAAACAAAATATTAGTACAACCAACATATAGTACAAACCTGTATGAGTGGTATCCATTTCAAGTTTTATTCAAAATAAGCTTGCACTTTCCAAAATAACAATTGCAGAATTGGCAGCAAAAACATTGCAGTTTTAAAGCACGTGCGTTGTACAGCAACAGCTGACTTTGACAGCTGTTAGGCTTAACATAGGTCTGTTATTTAACATTTTGAGTATGGAGCTTTAAAGCTCGATCATTTCTTTAGACGTTAACATAAAAAAATTCTAATTTGAACAACTTGAGAAAATGACTAAATACCCGATAAATTGAAATATTACCCATAGTGCAGTGTCTTGACAATGACTAATCAGTGACTAAACAGTGATTTAGCAGTAACTAAACAGTGACTTGACTGTGACTAAACAGTCTGTAAACAGCCCTTAAACAGCTCTTAAATTTAGCATCATGTTTCACATCAAAGCCTCGTGAGTGTTGACGACACTCACACCTATTTTTTTTTTAAGAGGAAACACCAAAAAGTATGCTACACACTATGTTGTTCAGCTCACGCATGGGCAAGGACGCGCTGGTTACAGGGATGGAAAAATAGTTAGAGCAAGAGAGCGCTTAGCTGGCATTTTGAGCAGGGCCAGTCAAATGGAGAGAACAGTAAGTTGATCACCATGAAACCCGATTTACTTGCAAACATGTTAAACCAGACGGCTCTCGCTCAACCGCTCGAAGCGTTTGCCGGTATGACGCTCAGTTTATTCAACGCTGAGTTTTGTGCAAAAAATGCAATCATTTATTGAATTTTATTTTCATCACCTGTTCACTCAACACTGCTTTCCATAGTGCTGTGGGCATGTCCATTATGCGTTCATCACGTATTTGCGTTTCTCGGGCTTAAAAGTAGGCAGAAACCAACAGGCACACGTAGATAAATTTAGGTAAGGGTCTGGGTAAATGCTTTTAAACTTTCGCACAGCGGTTTATCATAATTTAGCCCACACGTTCTACACATAAATTTGTGCCATCTCGAATGTGTGAGAAAAATGTACAATGGGAAAGTTGCAAGAATACAAAAATTTTTTAAAAATACAAAACTTTTTGTTGGTTGGTCAGCCGAAAGTCCTAATTTACACAAACGAGCACCAAACATGTTTGTACAAAAAACGGAAATTTTAATTAATTAAAATTGTTCACCCATTGTACAAACAAACAACAACTTGACCATTCACCACATTTTCTCGTTCATTTTGTTGGCTCTATTTTATCACCATAAAGTTCACCTATGACAGCTGAAACGTGCTCACCCACCACTCAAAAGTGGTTCATTTACCCGCACACAAAATCTCTCAATCTCTATCAATTTCTGCCAGAGGTGGGGAGGCAATTGCCATCATAACTGCTTATGTCTGCCGAAGGAAATCCAATGAGAGAGAAGAACCTTGGCAGGGTCAGAAATATTATTTACACAAATTTATTTTATTTATCAACTATATCATAAATATTTCTCTCTGCTTTTTGGCAAACTTGCAATGCAAACAATTTCCATTTGTTATACCAAGGCGGGGGCGTTTTCCCCAGTTGCCAGTCAATGGTAGCAAAGTCAAGTCAAGTCAGGCCATGAATGAACTTTTTTTGTAATATTTTTGTAGAGACAGCAATAACTGCAAATTCAATTGATTGAAAAGCAATTTTGTTTCCAGCTACCCACACTATTGCCATTGCACCCACTCCCGGGCCCACACCCACACCCACGCTCACCCACACACTCACACATATGTTGAGACATATGCGGTCACGCCCCCATAAGAATGGGTAAGAATGGCTAAATGGATGCACTGGACCATAAATTATTATGACAATAAAAATGACTATTATGAATTCTGTAACAGAATGGGCTCTTGTTATGGACACGCCCCCTCAGTATCCAGTGCCACTGACATTTTATGCAACAATTTTGTTTGTTACATTTTTGTTTTTTTTTTTGTTTTTTTGACATAAACAGGTTATTGAGTTGAGGTCGTTATATTGGTTGAAGACGTTTTTCTAACAGTTGACAAATCGGCTCAAAATTATGCAAAAAAAAGTATTATATATGCCGCACACATGACCCGTGCAGTTAGCGAATCCAATGCGACTATGGGCTGAAAGATGCTTTTAGCAGAAATTCAAAGTGTAGAATAAATTTTGAGTGTCACTTTAGGGACTGTGAAATATCACTTTTCGATAGTTAATTTAAATTGGAAATGTGATTTCTATTTTGATTTCTAAATGTTTTGAGAATCACTATTAGGGATGTGAATTTCACGATATTTATTTAACTAATGGTATCGATAGTTAAACTAAATTAGAGATGGTATTTCTACATAAATTATTCTTCGTTTTTATACTCTGTACCGAAGGTACATAGAGTATATTAAGTTTGTGCAAAAGTATGTAACATGGAGAAGAAATCATTCCCTCCCGTCCCCGCAATTTTGAAAAAACGTCATATCTCCGACAGTTTTATAGATAGATGACTCGTATCTTCTAAAGATAGGTAGTCATTGGCAATATGTATCGACTTGCCAAAGAAATGATAAAGATCGGATGAGCGGTTCTCAAGTTATGAGAAAAAAAAGGTGTGAGTGTAGCTAGCACTCACGAGTCTTTGATGTGAAACATGATGCTTAGTCTAAAAGCTTATTTTCAAATCACAAGCTCTCTCAATGGTATATAAATCAGCAAGGGCGCTCTTTCGAAAGAAGAAAATTAACGGGCAGTAGAAATTCAGAAAATCCAGATCCCACCCAGATCCAATTAAGCTTGATCCCAATTACATCCCGACTAGATCCCACTCAGATTCTACGCTGATCCCACGTAGAGACCGCCCAGATCCTATCCAGATCCCACCCAGATCTCGCCCAAATCCCTTCCAGATCCCACCCAGATCCCATGCAGATCCCGCCCAGATCCCTTTGCAGATCCCTTCCAGATCCCGCCCAGAACCCTTCCACATCCCAACCAAATCCCAACCAGATCCCACCCAGATCCCTTTCAAATATTACCCAGATCCCTTCCAGATCCCAACCAGACCCCAACCAGATCCCTTCCAAATCCCATCCAGATCCTGCCTAGATCAGACCCAGATCCTACCCAAATCCCATCCCAGATCCAGATCCCATCCCAACCAGATCCCTTCCAGATCCCTCCCAGATCCCACCCAGATCCCGCCCTGATCCCGCCCAGATACCACCTAGATACCGCCAAGATCCCACCCAGGTTCCACTCAGGGCCCAACCAGATCCCACCCAGATCCCAGCCAAATTCTAACCTGATCCCAGCCACAAATACCACCAGATCCCACCCAGATCTTTCCCAGAACCCACCCAGTTGTTTTCAGCATCTATCCTACCTCTTCACTTCCCCCATCTGCCAGTCCTCTTATGGGGCTGTCTGATTTTGCCGAAAACTCCACAAAACAACAACACAAAATATGAATGACGTCAGAGTCACGTGACGCTCAAATCAAATTTTACTCTAACCGTCTTGTGTGTGTGTGCCGAGCCACTGCACAAAGCAAACACAGCAACATAATATGGTTGGCGACAGTGTCACGTGACGCTCAAATCAAATTTTACTCCTACTAAAATCGTCCGTACCGAAATTAAAGATGTTTCACATCAAAAAGTGTAAAAAAGACGCCTCCCACGCACACGCAATCAACACCGCATTTTGCATGCATCAAAGAGAGAGAGAGAGAGAGAAAAAACTTAGAGATGAGCACAGTGGCAGCGACGCATTCAGCATTATAGTCGGGCTTGACCGACTTTCTTACTTGTTTTTTTTTTTTTAATTTTGTTCAGTCCGAAAACGCACAATGCTAACCGCGATTTAAATTTCTATTCAAATTTTTAAGTCTTCTGAGAATTACTTTCAAAGAATCATTTTGACATATTATTATCTTAACGTTCAACTCTCAAGATGACCACTCAAAGTTGGACTTTAATCTTATGACTGATTAAGTTCGCGGAGTCATGTCTCAGGTTCGATACAATAAGCTTGATCATGATCTATATTTCTTACTGAACTTTTCACATCGAACATTTTTGATTCAAGTATAAAATTGTCTATCGCCCATCATCACACACTCAGAATCGATTGCGGTTCCAGGGATCAAGTTGAATGAGTCAGAGCCCAGGTTCTCTATTTTTTCTCTGAGTGTAGTCCTTGAGTATTTAGAAGAGCAAATCCTTCACAAGGTTGGAATACTTTAAGTCGATGTCGGGCTACTTTGAACGCATACACCCCGGAAAATGCGATAACTTAGACCATAGATCAAGATGCAGATTAATACCATGATAACTAAGAATTAGTTGTGACTGTGATGTTTTCTGGTTACAACAATTATGTTATATCCTCAAGCGGACTAACCTAAACTTGGTTACTTAACTTTATGCCAAAGAAACATGCTCTGCTTACCCACCGTGCAATGTGTAACATATGTATTACGAGCTGTCGAATGAAAATGTTGACTGATTGAAATAGAAATCGGTGGCATAACACAAGCAAAATAACAAAACAGTTTTCTTTTTTGTTTTCTATTTCTATAAATTGGGTTATATTTTCCGAAATTTGTATGGACTGAATGTGGTTGCGACGGGCCCACGCGCTGCAATTAACAGAGATATACACGTAATATGTATGTAATCTTGCCATCTTCTAACCAAAACACGTGCGCACAAAAGTAGGCAACGCCTTTTCAGTTTGCTCTTCCCGTTCTTTGAAGACAACAACAACAAAAAAGAGAAAACTAAAAATAGTTCTTGGTGTGTGTAATATTTTTGCCAACATAAATTTCACACTCGCATAAATTCCTTTAAGAAAAACTCAGCAAAGCGCGACGCACATACAGAATAGGGCCAGGCCAGGCCAGGCCAGGGAGGCGTTGGAATCTTTTGTCGCCCACACACAAGCGCATTTCTTACAGAATTTCCAGTTTGAAAGTGTAGCCGCTGCGTCAACTGTTTCAGCTTTTAGCGATGCTGTCATAAAATGAAACTTAATGGCCAACAGAGAACGAGCGAAACGACGTTTGGAGTATGAAAACAACACAACTCCCACGCGTGCGAGCGATTTCTCTGCCAACTAGCCAACTATATCTGACAATGAGTGCGAGACTGTGTCTGTGCTTTTGTGTCTCTGTGTGTGTGTGTGTGGTTTGGTAGTTCTCAATGAATGATTTTTCGAGAGGACGTTGCGTAGGCGTTTGCCGCCAAAAATGCTAACGGCCACCCCCTCCCAATGCCCATTAACCGCAATGCTCTGGGTTCTTTTTTTCAGAGCAGATTGTGGGGTGGAATTTGCATTGGACCCACTAACCAACCAACCTGTGTTCTTTGGCATTTCCCAAATGCTTTTCTACGATTTTTTATGATGGCGCAGGGAAGTAAAAGGAGAAAACAGTAAAACTGATGTCATTTATTGGGAACGAATGAATTTTTTGCTGACCATAATTAAAATTGATACTGGGAATATGCATATAACGAGTTAACTTTCATCAAAGAGAGTAATTAGCTATAAATTGCAACCATTTTTAGAGGCTATGAAACTTTAATTTGACCAGCAGAAACTGCAGCTACATAAAAATATGGATTCTGTATAAGAAAAACTGTAAAGAAAGATGACTGAAAATATGATTTTAGCTGTGTAGAAGTTGATGTTCATGCAGTGGCTATATAGCAGCCCATGTACCACCCAATCGACGAAGTTTAAAGTGTAATAGGATGTTGATTTTAAAGAAAGCTTTTTATTAGAGAACTTAAAGGTCTTCGAACACTGTAAATACCTATTAAGCCGCTTTTCGCTAAGGGTGCGCGCACACATGCAGCTGAAAGATGAACTAGAACTCAGTCAGGGTAATTAATTTATCTAAAAAAAGGTCTGAGTGTAGTTTTTTTATAATTTAGCGAATTTTGCACAATAAACAAAAAAGTCTAATAACCAAATTAATAAAAAACAGGATTTCAAAAAATGATAAGTCTTCCCGTTATTAAATATACTTAGATTTTAGTCTGTTGCGTACGTTACGTTGCGGACGTTCCATTTTTCCATTAAGCCAAACTGTATACAAAAAATTTTTTCATTTGAGAAAAAACTTGGTTTGTAAGCATTGTAACGAAATAATTCGAACACGTGTTTTCCCGATTTTCGAAAATCCGCCCACGAAGAAAATGGCCGGAAAATTCTGCGTCTTCACAAAAAATTATTTTTCATCCGATTAGCTTGAAACTCGGTTTGTAAGGATTAAATTCGATATTCATTTGTGATTTCATTTTCCGATGTTGGAAATACCGATTTTGCTGGTTTGTCCTCGATATTTATCAATTATTAAAATTAATATAATTTTACACACTTTTTGTTACTTTGAGGTTATGTTTTTCGGATTCTCGACCACTTAGAGCAATTTAAAGCCCAGATTCAGATTCAGCAGGCAAAAATCCATTATAACCACCTATTTCCACCTTATAATATTAAAAAATTTTTTGAGTAATTTCATGCCGTTGCGGACGTTACACATTTTGGCATTAATTTTTTCAAAAAAATGTAATAAAGGTATTTTTTTCATCAGATTAAAGGGCATGATAAACTCTGTTTTTTAAGCCAGTTTGGAAAACCAAATTATTAAAATTCATTCTGTTAAATTAAAAAAAACCTATTTTGCGTTGCTGACGTTACACACAGTAAACCGATTTCTTAGTTTAAATTAAATTTATAATATATATTAGATATCTTACAAATATAATGAGTACCTTAAAATTAAAGAAAATGAATCAAATTTTAAGTTTAAGCTAAGCTCAAAATACTAAAACGACAGATTTTACCATTTTTGACAAATATAAAAACCCTATATTTCAAAAATCAATACAAGCAAGAGGTAAATACAGGTATGCCTCTGCCAAGAACAAACAAACCACCGTAGAACAATATTGCTTACATATTTTTACGCTTGAATATGTATCCTATTATTCCATTAACAAACATTTGGATTTCTGAGACAACTATAAATCCCAAAAACAAGGTTAAAAATTTAAATATTTAAAGCCAACTCTTTTCTTCTTTGGTTCCCCACCGTGAAGCCACTGTATAGTCACTTTGTAGTCACTGTGTAGTCACTGTTTAGTCACTGTTTAGTCACAGTTTAGTCACGGTTTTTTAGTCACTGCTTAGTCACCGTTTATTGAATCTTAAGTCACTATTTATTCACTGTGTAGTCACTGCTGAGTCACTGTTTAGTCACTGTGTAATCACTGTTTAGTCAATGTAAAGTCACTATTTATTCACTGTGTAGTCACTGCTGAGTCACTGTTTAGTCACTGTGTGTCACTCTCACCCCCTCTTTCTAGCACACTCCTCTTTCCGTACCGAAATTAAATATCAAAAATGTATTATTCTGTAATCATCTGCTCAATGCGTCCCCTTTCTTTGTGGACTGTTAAAAAAATTAAAACTTAAGCCGTCTAGGCCGCTTTGTCAGTTATAGTTAACAAAGTTAACCCCTACAAAAAGTTTAAAAGTGTTGTCCAAACTTCTGATACTGAATTAATATTATGGTAGATTTTATACTACCGCCTTGTGCCTGCCTATTGTTCGTTCTTTTCACTTGTTAAAGAAAGTTAGCCAAAACTTTGATTTGTCAGCAGTCGCTAATTGCTGTCTCCTACATATAAAATGTTTACCTACACGAATGAGCTCAAAGGTGGGTCGTTTTCGGGGGGGGGTTTACAGTGGCATGGGCAAGCTTTTTTGCTGACTGTACTCAAAAATTTGTGTTCAGTTCTTTGGATGGCAGCCAAACTGACAGCGTGTTTGTGTGTGAGAACGACGTTGACAATGGCTACACTCACACACACACACACACACACACTCCGAGATGTGGCTTCCGTTTGTGCGGAAGTCGTCTTCTTGCATTTGGTCATCCTGCGCCCACTCAGAGCCACAGCAGCAGAGAAATTATGGCGGCATTTGCCACAAATCGTGCGTGTAAAGTGATGTCATGGCAGTTGAGAGACCAAACGGAATGCATGCGTCAGCATTTTAGCATTTTCGGTGCATGTGATGCAATAATTATCTGATAGATACAAATTGTATATAAAGATACAGCCGAGTTGACAGACTGCCAAAGGAATGCAGTTAATATTTAACAATTTAGCAGCCGCTTAGGGAATCATTCGGCATTTTGCATATTTCATGCAAAAACCATCAAGACCGTAGCAGCAGCAGCAGCAGAGGGAGGGCGAGGAAGGGAAAGGAAGAGCTACAAACCGCCACTTGCTGTTTTCATTTCAATAAACTTGAGCACTTTGTGCGTCTTGTCATAAATATTTGAAGAACGCAAAACGACAACATCTTATTGCTCAGTCTGTTATTTGTTGTTGTTTTTGTCAACAACTTCTGCTCGGTTTTTTTCTTTTTTTTTTTTTTTTTTGTATAATTTAGTTGGAGGAAAATACATTTTAGATAATTAATTTTATTAAACCTAAAATGAAATAAGAAAAGATTTAAAGTAAAATTTCGAAACAAGATTTTGTTTAGAAATAAATAAATGAAATAGAAAAGAATGTTAAAATTAGAGTCCAAAATAGGTTAAATATTTATTCTCTTTTCAAATTCAAATCAAAATCGATTTTTAGTTTCAATCAAGTGTACCCATAAGTAACAGCAAAGAGATAGATAGAGAGAGAGAGAGAGATAGACCGATTAGAATGCACTTGCCCATGTGCTTTATTTTGGTATATTCTGACACTTGAACGGTCGCCACTTTGAAGCTTAAATGCCACTTGATGCTTGACTTAACAACCGCCCACACCAGCTCAACTGGGCCTCGTATTTCAAAAGCTAAACGCGTTGAATTTTCCATTAGATGAAAAAGCATTTTGTAGCGCACACGTGGGTTCCCGCCCCCTCCCCCCAAGTAGGTGTTATCCTGGTTTTGGCAACTGTGGCGTATATTTAAATACCAAAAAAAAGAAGTACTTAATAAAATTCGTTTTTGCATTTCCTTACAGCCAAAGGTGTTTCAGTTTAAACTTTTTACATTATGCCAAAAGTTGAGCTCTTTGTTGCGTTAATTAGTTGTGAATTACAATTTACAAAAGTTAAATAATATTTACTTTGAGACAAAAGGGCAGAAAGTGAATACTACTAGACCTGTTCATTCTTGATTCAAGGGAATTCTTCACTTGCATTCACACAACGAAGTTTCCTTTATGAAGCTCCTCACAAAGTTTTTGGAGGTGAAAAGTTACCCTCTTTACCGCCAGAGAGCGCTGCTCTCGCAAAAAAAAAGTCATTCAAATCATTCAAGGGCCAATTTCACATCTTCTACATCTGTCAAATAAATTAGCAAATAACTAAGTAAAATTAAAGACTATGTGTCAGAATAGCAGCTATCTAGGAGAAGAGAATTAGGCCCTAAATGTTTACGCAGTCTCAAAGAGAGCTTCATGAATCAAATTTCACCGGTCTAAATTTCAAAAGACACAAAATTTTTTTGCACCCATAAAATAAGTACTCATTGCTTAACTATAGCGTGTCACGTTATGCATCGGGTGACAGCGCCATTATTTTCAAATAAATACATTTTTATCATCACGTCAACTGATTCGTAAAGGATGATTTCTTAGCTATTATCTTTTTGGAATGTGTTTTAGCGACCTGATCTTCTTAAGTCCAAATGTTTGGTTGTGCTGGCTCAAGGTCATCCGTCCCAACCAAGGAATGAAAAGACGATAGTTTTTTGATTTCTGTTTTCCCAATATATTTAGGGCCCACATCGGGGTCCGTCTTCAGGAGCTAACAAACAACATTAAACATAAAATTAACAAGATTTTCCCAAGAAACAATTTTTGATCAACATTGAAACCTATACATACATATTTACGGGACAAGTACGAGTGCTCGCCACGGAGTCTGATATTCAACTAATTTCGTCTAATGTTTGTGTCAAGTAGGTGTCTGTATATGTGTGCACAGTTCTCCGTGTCAGTTTTAAAATTCAGCCCTAATCTCTGATGGTACATTAATGATATTCAGCATCTCTAGAGTAAAGCGTTTGTTGTAGTGGCTCTCTTGTTGTAAAATGCTTGTGGCATCAAAATCTGGAGGGTGGCCGCTCTCAGTGCAATGGGCCGCAAGCGCTGTTTTTGGTGTGTTAATGATGCTGCGTTTTTTAATGTCTGACTTGTGTCCAGATAGTCTTGTCTTAAGTTTGGATTTTGTCGTTCCAACATATATTTTCTTACATATATTGTTCCTGTCTCCAGCGCATGGTATTTTATATATTAAATTATGTTTGTCCAACGTAGATATTTTGCTCTTCATGTTGCTGAACAGTGCAGCCGTGGTGTGAGTTGGCTTGTAAGCAATTGTTATTTGTTCCTTGTCATATAAGTCCGCTTTGGCCAGTCTTTCCGAGTAATGTGGTATGTAAGTGACTGACTTGTATGTTCTGGTCTGTTCCGTATGTGTTTTTATGGTTTCCTTTCCAATGTCTTTGATGATCGTCTTGATAATGCTCTGAGGGAAATCATTCTTTGACAGCAATTTTTTGATTATCCCTACATTGTCTTTGTGAAAAATTGGATCGCTAGTGTCAATTATCCGCTTTGCAAGATTTTTCGCTGTGTTGTATATCATATTTTTAGGGTGTTTTGAAAAGTAATTAATTATCCGTCCTGAAGCTGTGGGTTTATCCTGTGCACTGCAGAGTCAAGAAAGGGTAATATGTTGTCTTCTTCTACTTCAAAGGTAAATTGTATGTCCTTATGGTATGAGTTGAGCGTGTTATTATCTTTTTGGCAACACTGGTTTAAACAGCTCACGCACGTTTCGTGTTTTGTTTCACTGTCAAACATCTTCAGTTTGGTCTATAATTTAACCATGAATCGTCTTACAAACGAACAACGCTTGCAAATTATTGAATTTTATTATCAAAATGCGTGCTCTGTTAAGAAAGTTCATCGCGCGCTTCTTCCATTTTATGGTCAGTTTAATCGACCCACTAAAGCGGCTATTCGGGCTATTGTGACTAAATTTCGCACCAAATTTATTGTTGGACATTAAACCACCAACACGCTTACGTAGAGTGCGAACTGAAGAAAATATCGCAGCTGTATCGGCCAGTGTTAAAGATGACCATCAATTATCGATTCGTCGCCGTTCGCAGCAATTGGGCCTCTGTTACTCAACAACGTGGAAAATTTTGCGGAAGGATTTAGGTGTGAAGCCTTTCAAAATACAGCTGGTGCAAGAATTGAAGCCGAACGACCTACCGCAACGTAGAATTTTTGGTGAATGGGCTCTTGGAAAGTTGGCCGAAGATCCACTTTTTTACCGAAAAATTGTGTTCAGCAACGAAGCTGATTTTTGGTTCAATGGGTACGTAAATAAGCAGAATTGTCGATTTTGGAGTCAATATCAGCCAGAAGCATTGCAAGAGCTACCAATGCATCCAGAAAAAGTCACAGTTTGGTGCGGTTTATGGGCTGGTGGCATCATTGGACCTTACTTCATCAAAGATGATGCGAATCGTAACGTAACTGTGAATGGTGAGCGCTACCGTGAGATGATATCCAAATTTTTTTTGCCCAAAATGCAAGAGCTTGACTTGCATGACATGTGGTTTCAACAAAACGGTGCCACATGCCACACAGCACGCGCAACAATGGACTTATTGAGAGGCGAGTTCGGTGAACATTTTATTTCACGTTCGGGACCGGTCAATTGGCCGCCTAGATCGTGCGATTTAACGCCTTTAGACTATTTTTTGTGGGGCTATGTTAAAGCTAATGTCTATACAGACAAGCCCGCTTCAATTAACGCATTGGAAGACAACATTGAAGCATTTATTCGTAAGATACCGGCCGAAATGTTGGAAAGAGTATGCCAAAATTGGACTAAGCGGATGGACCATTTGAGGCGCAGTCACGGTCAACATTTGCATGAAATAATCTTCAAACATTAAATTATATGGACCGTACTATCGATTCAAATAAAGATTTCATGCATTTTTCTGAATTTTTTTTTGTTTTTTTTAACTTTCCTATAGCTCTTAAAAAATCACCCTTTAGAAGGTCGACGTATTCCAAAAGGTGCTTCAAGCCGGTTGTGTTAAATACTCTGTTTTAGGTTGGCAAAGCATCCCCAAAAGAATAATGTATTGATTCAGCTATAAGAGCTCAAAAAGATCCTAAAGTTGAAGTTTTGCGAATGGATAACACCATTTTTTCGCTTTGACCGCCGATAGATTTTTGCGATATGGTATTCGTTGTTAAATTTTCAACCATATAGTTTTTGAGATCAAACTCCATTCGTTGCTTTTCACAGGCGAGTGAAGTAAGCAAAGTTAGAGAGTAAAGTGTTAAAAAGGCCTTGGATTAAATAATCCGTTTTTTTTTTTAAAGAAACCTCATTTCCTAAATTCTCTCTTTTTCATTGCACCCCCCAATTTTATCTCTTCAGTTTTTATTTTCGTTAAAAATGCTGGCATATAAATGTTTAAGGACAATCCGTGTGCACTTTCCAGACACTCTTCGTGCCATTTTAAGGAGCATTTCGTGGCCGATTTTATGCTTTTAGCATTTTACATGGCCACCATCGTCATCAGCGTCATCAGCAGCAACAGCATAAAGTCTAGCCAAGCGTATTTTCGTTGCACAGTTTTTCAATGCGAAAGCTGCACTAATTAAATTTGCGCTCTCCTGGCGGCAGTTTTTGGGGCAGCATGTTGCAAATTCGTTTTACTTTATTTCTACGCGAGTTTGTTGGGTGTCATAAATCAACGCTGTTAAATCAAAGCACAAAACCAAACTGACACGCATTACGTATTTATGTACGTGTGTATGCTGCTTACACGGAGCCAGCTCTTTGGGTGATTCTTTTATGAGTTTAAAATGTCATAAATGTTAAAAACAAATACCAAAAAAATATATGCTGATAAGGCAAAACCCGTAACCGGTGGGCCACTGTGAATGGGTTAAGCTAGCTACCGTACGTACCGCCTTGTATGTATTCCATCATGTTGCCACGCGTTGATGCACATCATCAATTTTTAACGAGCTTGTTTTACGTGACCTCCTCTGGCCACCTTTAACGCACTTTGTAGCGTCATTGGTGGGTGGGAGAAGCGGGCGCACTACATACCTAGGATGTGTCCGAGATGTTGTGGTTTTAAGCCATTCGAAAAGTACATGATGGTACACTAGTGGTGTTGCAGCTTTTCTCACTGTCGTTTCTTAAAGGGATTTGAAACAATACCTACACTGAGAAAAAATCAATTAAATCAAGATTATTTTAGAAATAATAAAGACTGAAAACACTACACGGCAACTTAACTCGTTTCACCATCTAACTCATGAGTGGCTGTGACACCAATCACTGTAAAAGCTCTCGGCATGCAAAAAGCTCGATGGTGCAAATGCTAAAACACTGTAAGTAGAACGGCAAGGTAAGTTTGAAAGCCGCTTCTTATAGCCCGCGGCAATACAAGCTTACTTATTCGCAGCTAACCTCCAAAAGAAGGCCGTTCGCTGCGACCTGTCCGATGGTCCAAAAGCTAGGCCCCCTTAAAACCATCTCACAAGTTCTTCGGGATTCGGAATTTAAATCTTCAGAAAAAAGACTTTAGGCTGAGGTTTCATAGCCAAGTTCCACTGCCACATATATATACATCAACAAATTTTGGTGTTCCACTGCTTAAAATTCCATCAATGTAAAGTTAATTTTAAATATTACGGTGATGATAGTGGTGAAATCATCGACATATCCATAGAAAATTTAGTACTTTTTGTTGTTAACATTGAGAAGCTTATGTAAAGTTTCTCAGAAGTATTCAGTTTGCTCGGAATTAATGCATACATCACGAACTGATGTACATCCTAAACATCAACATTTTATTAACTTAACATTGACTTAACACTTTTTTTGTATGGGAGAATTGTGTCACATCACATCACAAACACAATTGATGTACATTAGGTCGGACATTTTTTGTATGTAAAAATGAAACGCCATACTGATACCTTCTTAAACGATGCGTTTTCGTCTTAAAAAGGCATAACAAAAAAATTTTTGAGAAAAAGTTAGTTTTAGGGTCTGCGACTTGGATTCAAAGTTTATCACTCATACGTACTTTTGCCCTTGCCTACATGTTTAATTTTTAAGTAGTTGGCGTAGACTTGGTTTGGAGTCATAACATTTGACAAAAAGGTACCAAGACCATTGAAAAATTTGTTTTTGTAAAAATCGTATATTACGGCAAAATTTCTACTATTCTGCGCTGTTCACTTCTAGATGAAAGCAAGATTCAGCATAACAGGCTCGATATTTGAGTGAGGTCAACCTATGGCTATCAGATATCTTTGAAGTGAGGTCCCACACGAACTGAACTGAAGTGCTGCGCATCACGGTTGCAGCCGTTTTTCGAATAGTCTATTTTTACATAGACTATCGTCCATTTGATAATTCCCGTTCTCTAAGGATCTAAAAATAATGAGGATTACTATACTTATATTTGAAAAAATACAGGGAATTTGTTTATAAATCAAAAAATCTTTATTTATTTTTGTAAATTCATTTCATTCCCCTGAAAGTAGTCTCCGCCGACTGCATTACACTCGTGCCAAAATTTTTTACAATTTTATAAACATGCTGCAGTCTTCTTCCGGTATAGGCTTCAATTCCTTCTTCGTTTCGGGCTCTATCTCTTTTATCGATTCAAAACAGTCTCCACGGAGCGGTGTCTTGAGTTTAGCGAATCGACCATGGTAGCCCAAATGGTCACTCAAAATGGTTTCCAGTGTTATGTCGGCAGTCTCTGACTAGAAGGTCCATGCTTTCATGCGGAATCCCGCTCGTGGACCATGCGGACTCCAACTTGCGAGCCACATTAGTCGCACTTTCCGAAACGGACAGGCTTACAAACTTAGTCCCATATAAGCGCGTGGATAAAACGCATCTCTTCGTTGCAAATGGGCTCGCTTCGTCAATATTTGATCTTAGTCTACCGACCAAAATTACATTCGATTCCTGCTCCGTATTTATTTGTTGCTCGATTAAATTCAAATTTAACAACTTTTTAAAATGATACGGAGAATTCGTCGACAAAATTTCGATTCGGTGAACGTGTCGTATACGTAATATTTGTGAAAACTTTGAACGCTTTTCGCAGAGGTTAAAACATGATCTAAAATTTTTTGATTTTTTAATTTATTATGTACACCCTAAAAGTAATCGTTTAAGATGGTATCAGTTACCTTTGTTAATCGGCGTCCACCCTAATGTACACATATGTGGCAGTGGAACTAGGCTATTAGATTGATTTTTGTTCTCAGTGTAGATTATTAGAGAAAATATTATACATGACAGGAAAGTCCCTTAAAGTAGGACTTATATATTTCTACTGGTTATGGCTTAGTGGTAGGAGTCTTAACTGTCGCTTCTGGAACCTTAAACAAAAATGTTGTGTTTTACTTGTTACTGAGCAATTTCTTTACTTTTGTTTTGCTTTTACGCAGCCGTCATTTTTGTGCAGCTACTGTAAAGTAAGGTGGCAGGCTCGTCTTATGTTTCTATGCTCTCCTTTCCAAATTGACCCGTAACCCGAGTGCAACGCTTAGAGCAAGTGACTCCGTCACATATGCAAAATGTCAACATCAAAAGTGGTTGTTAAGAGGTTGAAAGTTTTTACTGCCTCTTGACCAAACAAAAGAAACTTGCAGCTCACAAAAATAAAAAAAAAAAAAAGATAATTGAGTTGTGGGAAAGTGTTTTCTCTCCTTTTCACATAACAATAAACGCGAATAAAATGCTCACATAATGAAATAAACCATAATTTTCAGCAAGAGCTGCTTTAAATTTTCATATGTTGACATGAAGTGAAGTGTGGAGTGTGTCAGTAAATTGAAAATTTATATTATATAGTGAGGTTCCGGCTTATGCTGTGTGCCAGGACATAAAGCACATACAATAAATTTTCATTTGTGTAACCAAACAACAACAAAGGAAGGCGAAGGAAGGCTGACAAGAAAGCCAGTTGATTGAATTGACACGACAGCCTGGCAAACTACTCGTCCCCTCCTTCTCACATTCATTCACCTTCATGTGTGTGGGGAAAATATGATAAAGTATGAAAAACTGCGCAATTTCATTTATTTGTTAATAATTTCATTCACCTCCCAAAAAAAAAGAGGGGAAGTAGAAAGAGAATTTTATTATACGCTGACATTTAAAAATTGTTTACCGGGCTGCCTGTCTAGAATTGTGTGCCTTTTTTTTGCCTTTTTGTTTATTTATCTGCTTTTAATTTCCATATGCCCCCAAGACATTGTTAGGGCCTTTTTCTGCTTGAAAAACTTTCACCAGAATTGTCTACCTGTTACACAACCACAAAAAAAAAACCCCAGCAGGATACAAAGGCAATTTCCAACAAATTTTTGGGCATTCGCATTAATTTTCTACACGTTGACTATTTCAAATGGTTTTCACTCCAACATCGCGGTCTATGGGCAAAGGTCAAAGCTGCCTGCTGCCTGCTGCACTTTAAGGTGGAGCGCGACAGAATGTCGTGTGGGCGAAGGAACTTTGTTTTTTGCGGTATGCCAACTAATGCACTCAGAGTAAGGTAAACAGGAGCAATGCTTAACAAAACTGACAGACATCAACTGCAGTAGTGCAGTATCAAACGAATGTCAAGAGAAGCATCTAAGAGAGAAGTAGCAAAAAGGTAGAAAACAAAAGCGACGCCGTGGGGAGTTTCTCAAGAAAAATGTTACCAAAAGTTTAATTTATATTCAGTATTTAATATTTATACGTGCACGCACAGTTGCCACTAGGAAAAAATAAAGCCCTCCATTAAGGAAACAAAAGGAAAGATCCGAAAAGATCCGGAACAACAATTTGTCAAAAAAAAGGAATTATTGTTTCTAATATTTTTAATTATAATACCTGAAAAATAAAGATAACAAAATTTATTTTTATAATCAAAAGAAGACAAAGATAACCCAATCCTTTTTTTTAAAGCTTAACGTAACCAAGGTCCTTAAATAACTGTTCTTGTCTTATTAGAGACCAAAAGGTTTCTCTATGACTAATAATAGCAGTAGAAGCATAGAAGTGTGGCAGTGACAAGTATTTCCTACAAAAGTAACTACTTCTAGAGAGATATCACCTTTTCTTTTTGTTGATTATAAGTCAGCCTTCGACACACCGATAAGGTCAAGGTTCTTTAAAGCCCTGTCTACTTCTGACGTACCATCAAAGTACGATCGACTTTGCATGATGACGTTGAGAAGCACTCAAAATAGGAAAGAACCTGAAGAGGTTTTAGGCAGGGCGATACCTTACGGTGTGACTTCTTTAATCTAATGATGGACAGATAGGGCTCATTTCTTTATAAATATCTAATGCTACTCGCATATGCCGATGATATTGACAGTTCGTTTTCAGAGATTGAGAGGCAGTATAAACTGATGGGGTTATCCGCAAGAAGTCTACTGGTCTTGGAGAATCTGTTACAATAGGAGAGTACAACTTTAAAGTTGTAGAGGATTCCAAGTATCAAATTAATATCTTCGAAAGTATTAACATGATATTTCGAGGATTTCAAATTGATACTAACGTGTATAAGGTTGACACTTTATAGTGTTAATTTGTTTTGTTTCAATTTGACACTAGGTCTTATTAATTGGATTATTCAACTATCAAACTTTGTGTTTCATTTTGACACTAGCTTTTATTAATTTAATATTATTTCTTATCAATTCAGTAGTATAAATTCAGGTAATTTTCTATTATACGCGCGATTTTTTAAAAAAAAATTTCGTTTTTCAAAGTACTAATTTATAGGAGGTGGATGTAAACGCGTCTTCAACTTTACATCTAATGCAGGGTTTCCCAAGAAGAGAGCGCTAAAATGACTGTGTCTTTTTCTAAAACACAGTGAAGCATGACTTCGGCAAGCACTCGGTGTGCCCCAGGGGCTATAGCTGGGGAACTCTGCTCTAATGGGTGGTGTGAAAAAAGTTCAGAGCCTCATCAACGTCAACTTAATAGGCCAAATACTTCGATAATGGTCTGCTTTTAAACTTGAAAATGTCATTGCAGTTAAATTCTAGGTGTGAGTTGTTGACAAATTTAATATTTTTATTATTTATTTGACATTTGAAGATGATGCATAATTTCGGTGCAAAAACAGCAAATTTTAAAATTCATTTTAAAAGAAACCATGGATGACCGCCAATTAATTTCTGCACGTAAATTCATTATAATTCGTGGTCCATCGAGGAAATTTAATTTCGGAATTTTTGGAGAGGAAGGACGTATAATAGACAATTACCTAAATTCAGTTCATTATAAACAGCCATTAAAATTAAAACATAATATTTTATAAAAAATTTAATTATTTCAAACTACTTCCAAGTGTAATTTGTTTACACTAATAAATTGAATTCGTCAAGTGTGGACACCTCACTAAGGGGAAACATTGGTCTCTCACTGCCTCGTGTCCACGCAAATGTTGCTTAATTAGAAGTCACTATATTGTTGTGCCTCTTGCTGGAGCCCGTACATCAGAGTTCCCCGGCCATAGACCCCGGGGCACGAACATACTTCCTTCTACAATTCACACCGAATGCTTACGCCTTCAGAGACCTTGAGTAACAAACGTGAAAAACGCATGTTTTGCAGCTTTATTGGTTTCGAACCTCTGGCATTGCACGTAGTGTTGCAAAGTGCTGAAACAGCCACAGCAGCATTGTGGCTTGTTATGTGTCCTGTCTAAAGAGTTACATTTGTTTTTTACATACATATGTCTGCAAAAAACGACGACAACAACATTAATACTCAGCTGTAAATATGCTCCGTGTAAATATGCTGGCTGCATTCTTCGAATTTTCGAACTATAAAACTGATTAGTTTCAAATTAATACTTCTGCGCATCAAATTAATATTCTTAGTTTTAATGTAATACTTTCTTGGCTTACATTGATACAAAAAAAAAATGATACTAGTTTCAGTTTCAATTTGAGACACGTGTTTTAAATTGATATTGATAGAAATTTTTTTGGGTGTACGGGCTCAGTAGGGAGTTCAAGCTTTCTTCCGAAAAATACAAACAGCGCTATACAAGTCGCTCATCATCTTAGTCCTGATTTGGCTTTGCAACAGCTGACAATCACAATTTGGACTGGCTCTTTGTAAAATACAATTTAAATATTTTTTTCTCTAGCAGACTGATAATCTAGTGCAGAGTTGCCCAGGCCCTATGCGCACGCCACGCATAGCTGTTGGATATGCGTAGTGCGACAACAACTATGTGTTCTCTCTTCTCTTTCTCTACGAGCGAAGGTTTTATTGTTGACGGCGAATAATTTCGTTTATTTCAGGCAACCACGAGCACACGAATAAAACTCGGTCTACTTTTTTATTACATGTGTTTCTTGTTGTGTCACAAATATTTTTTATTTATTTGTTTTGATGTCTATGCCGCCATACGCTGATTCTGGGTACCTCTGAATCTCTGTTTCTGCCGAAAGCGGTCAAGCATCGACGCGAGAATGCTAAACTGAATTCTATTATCATAACTTTAAAACAAGGCACACGCAAAACCGCAAAGAAGCTCCTTCAAGAACCTCCCGTTTCTATTTCCAAAAAAATAAGTGATGCATATTGTTACACATTCAAGCTACCAACTTGCAAACTAACCACTATACCCCCTCCAACAATATTTGCAAAAGATCCAACAAAAAAGAAGAGATTCCAATAAAGAGAGCAACTAATCTGAATGCTCCTTCTACTTATTTCTATAGCAATTGCGGCGCTGATATAAATAGGTTAAGGGCTCTTACTACTTCCCATAAGTAAAAGTTAAATTAACTTTTATCATTTGCTTTGGGCACGTTTTTAGCTATGCTCTTTGTTGCATTGTTCCGTCAAGTGCCCTGAAACTGGACTGAACTGACTTTGACATGAAGCCCAGGAGCCCGAGAACTGACTATAAATAAGGATACGACCGACCATGTGTGAGTGGGTGAGTTGAGCGAGTGAGTGCAAGAACTGTGTCACGCCTTTATTTTGCTTGTACAACAGGCCAAAAGACAACTGCAAGATGGCTTTTCACCAGCTGTTGTACCAAGCTTGTTATTATTTCTGTCTTTTGTTGCTACGTTCATAAAAGTGTTGTGTGTGTGTGTGTGTTTGCCTTCCTGTTGCTTGCTCGACTATTGCCCTGTACATTTCCGCTTCCTTTCATTTTACATTCAGCACACATTTGCCTTTCGGTTTATCATGTATTTTTATTTCAAGTTCTACTTTTAGAAGTCAATTTCAAAATGTTTGTCCAATGACCAGGTCCTTGATGTATAAAAGAAAATGAGCTGTGTTTTTGGGTTGACTTGGGAAATTGAATAAAGTATTTGATGTTTGAAATATTTTAAGTAAGATGTTTGGGTTAAGCCAGAAAATAAGGATAGTTTTTGATGCTCCACTGGATAATTTTTCGGTATCCATTTGCAGTCAAAAAAATGAATTTTAAACTGAACTGTCGAGAAATATACTTTTTTCATATCCTTTGAATCTTTATGAAATATTTACCTTTTATTAGTATTCTTTAAAATATCCAATTGATCTTAAAGACGTATCCCAAGGATATGTCATTAATATCCCTTAATATCCATTTGAACTGAGTTACATATTCGTTGGATCCGTTATTAAGATCATTTCCAAATGCAAGACAACCTGGGTGCGTCGAATTTTCAGTGTGAAAACCTTAAAGAGAGTTTTTTTAATGCGCCTTTAATGTGGGAGAAACAACAAGCTGCTCTAACTTTACTCCGATGAAATGTCATGACTTTACACTTAGAGAAATTCAAGTCCAGGAGGTTTGTTTTACACCAAAATTAAAACAATTTATAAAAATCTACTTTGGAATTCCAAAATTAATTCAGGATTAAGCATTAAGCATCGAATTTGGTACACGATTTCAGACCTTCCACATATGCTTTGGAAATTCAGTTCAAAAGTCAACGCTTCCATCCAAGATATTGTCAACATATTTCATATTGAAAGCACATCTTAGGGGAAGGCTGTGCACAACATTCTAATGTAGTTTAAGCATAAAATGTCCCAAATGTCTCAGCAAATGTCACTTAATTACTTTCACTCTCAATTTGCCACATAAATCTTGATTTCGTCGAGCACTAAACTTTCAACTCCACTTGTGTCCAATGAACTGGCTGCGCCTTCAAATTCCTCCCTCAAGCACAGACAATGGTCCCTCGGGATACTAAAAATAACCAGCAGCAACTGTTAAAAGCACAAAAAACCAAATCACTAAAAAGGAATCTGAAACTGATGCCACCGCCACGCACAAGCATACATACACACATACATATGCGAACAATAAGCAATTTCCTTTTTCTTTGAACTGCCAAACATTTTGGCGGCCTGACTCTTCTTCTCGCAGTTCATTGTACTGCACCTGTAGCATCTTTGTTCTCGGCTAAAAAAGCAACAAGAGAATGAAATCGCATTTTAATGGCCTGCCCCCTCCCCCTCCCCCCGCAAAAAAAAAGGCCAAGAACTGCAATAAATTGGCCAAAACATGTGATTTGAGTGAAACGAAATGGGAAATGTGAATTAAGCGTTGTATAAAATAAACATTTGGAAATTTTTCTCAATATAAAAATCGTTTAAATTGCAAAAGGAAATTAGACCAAGGGAACTTTTCTACTTTCTAATCTGCCATCAATTGAAAATGTCCAACATTTTCTCTCTGCCTATTTTTTTGACATTTAGACAGGAAGTTCACTTAAATATTATCTGCAGCAAAGGATTTTATCAAATTTTACGTTTTATTGTGAAACATTTTTTACAAATTCATTTTTCAAAGTATTGTCCATCGCTAGTCACTACTTTTTCTCATCTCGAAAAACCAAGCTTCTTTTGATGCGATCCAAGAATCGATGCAATTTTGGAGTTCTTCAAATGAGCGAAAGTGCGTCATCGACAAAAAGCAATAGTAAAGCTAAGTTCACACAGTCAAATTAATTTGTAAAACATGGCGAAAATTTGACAAAATAAGTTTGAATTGTGTGTGAACGCCATATTTATTTACAGTCAAACTCGTTTGACGACCGATTTGACGAGTTTGACAAATCAAGTTTTCGATAAGTTTGTGTGCTGTCTGAACGCAATGTGAACACTGTTTGTTAAAACTGTTATCGCATTTGCCGAGTTTGATGTTGCACGTCAAATGTAAGAACAAACTTTGGCAAACTTGTGATGATTGCCCAGGTATTTTAATTGCTAGGTCTAGGGCGAGAATAACGCATATTTTTATGATTTTTTTGCGGCGACATCAATAATATAATTTTATTAAACTTTATTACATATTATTGTACAACTTTTGAAGCATGTCAGAAAAAATTTTCAAAGAAAAATAATGATAAATAAGCCGGTGACGGCGAATCTCCAGAGGTGCCATAAAAAAAAGTGGTTTTGAGGTGTACATCAGAACTCAAAATCTACTGAACCGATCCAAAAAAGTTAATACGCATTTTAAAGGTGATGTATTTCTCGAGGTAATCAGGAAGAGTTTTTTTTTTTCCCTTTTTAACAGCACTTTGAAGTGAAAAAAGCGATTTTAGCTAAAAAATCGCGGTTAATTTGTTTATAAAAAATAGAAAAATAGAGGGAAGCTAACTTCGGCTGTACCGAAGTTTATATACCCTTGGAGCATGATATATGCTGCCAGTTTGATATATAGCTATACGATATATTCATCAAAAAAGTTTTTCTCACTAGAACTACATTTTGGACCGATTGTTCCTATGGCAGCTATATGCTATAGTCATCCGATTTAAATCAAACTTGACAAAATTGTGTGGTAGTATATAATATAGATCTGTCCAAAGTGGGAGCGATAGCATGAAACAAAAAAACAAAAAGTTTTTCTTACTAAGACTTTTTTTTCAGACCTATCTTTTGTATGGCAGCTATACTATATAGTTGTCCGATTTCGATAAATCTCGGTGAAATTATGTGAAATCATAGAAAACTTATAAATACGGGGGTTGGGAGCGATAGCGTTGAAAACAAAAAAGTTTTTCTCACTAAAACTACTTTTTCAACCGATCGTTCCTATGGCAGCTATATGCTATAGTCATCCGATGCGGCCGGTTCCGACAAATGTGCAGCGTATTTATAAAAAAAGACTTCGTGCAAAGTATGGTTGAGATAGCTTTAAAACTGACGGACGGACAGACGGACAGACGGACATGGCTATATCAACTCAGCTCGTCATGCTGATCAAGAATATATATACTTTATGTGGTCGGAGATGTTTCCTTCTGTGCGTTACAAACATCCGGACAATTTTAATATACCCTCTCCAAGGGTATAAAAAGATGAAAAAAACAAAAACTCTTCCTGATTACCTCGAGAAATACATCACCTTTAAAATGCGTATCAACTTTTTTGGATCGGTTCAGTAGATTTTGAGTTCTGATGTACACGAACTTCAAAAAAGACGTTTTCGGGAAAATCGACTTAAAGTTTTTCATACGCTAGCAATCAGGTAGCACGGCAGGTCGTTTGAAACGCCGTAGCTCCGTTAGTTTTACTCGGATCAAATGTTTCAATACATCAGAGTTTAAGAACGCCAGCATTAAAACAAACAATTTTTCTAAATAAAACCCACTTTTCAACCGATAGTTCCTATGACTGCTATAAGATATAGTCATCCGATTTTGACCAAAACTTTCAAATCTGTGTAAAAGCGCATAATAATTATAATCGCTGAAGTGGGACACGTTAAGATCAAAAACAAAAAAGTTTTTCTCATTAAAACCCACTTTTCGACCGATAGTTCCTTTGGCAGCTATAAGATATAGTCATCCGATCCGATAAAAAGAAGACTCTGTGCAAAGTTTCAGCTCGATAGCTTTAAAACTGAGAGACTATTTTGTAGAAACAGACAGACGGACAGACAGACGGACAGACAGACGGACGGACAAAGCTCAATCGACTCAGCTCGTCATCCTGATCAAGACACAGAACTACGTTGTCCTGTTTATGACAATACTGAACCGCGGCAATCACCATGGAAGATCAATGCTAAAGAATAAAAACGCAATATGTCTTGAACTGTGATGCAAAACAGACATGGCTATATCGACTCGTCTATTAACGCTGGTCAAGAATTAATATGATTTATAGGGACGGCATTTTTACTATTTTTTATCCTCTTCGGTATTTTTCCGCGATTGAATGATTTGTCAGTAACGGAAAGTGGTTTTAAACGATTCTTATGATATTGACTATATTCTTTAGTATTGGTCTTCCATGGTATTTATCGCGGTTCAGTATTGTCAAATTCATGGCAATGTTATTATGTGTGGTCATTTGTGGACTTGAAAAGCAGTTTCTTAAGTAATTAGCGGTCTTATTACCATGGAGATCCGTATATAGTAAATAGGTTAGAATAACTCGCGAACCACACAGTCTGTGGCTCCCAGCGAAGAACAGAGAGCTGGGGCTCACGAGCCGAGAGCGGCTTTTTGTATAAATGTTAAGCAGTTGGACAATTTCATCAGATAGATATAAATGTATCGCACCGAGTCGCACCGTGTCTGTGAACTAAACCAAACATATTCGAACACAAATCAGTTCAAACTCCGGCCATGACAGTTTTTCACACTTTCAGCATTTTTATCTAGGTCTGTTACTGACCCCTAGGCATTATAATTAACAAGTAGAGTGGCCAAACTTGGTCATTTTGAAAAATTTCCCCGTCTTGTTTTTGCTCGAATTGTGGCATTAGATTTAGATTTGAGCTCTAAAAGCTTTTGTGGAAGTGGAATTGAGAACTCGGCAGAACTGTGACCCCTAGAGGGGTCCTTGTATTTTTAAAGACTTTCAGCCAAGCTCCCATTTTCACATTGGCAAAACTTTTGGGATTTTAAACCAGTTTTTATACCAAATTTGGACTCAAAATCTAAACGAAATTTTTGCCACACAACCCACAGTAACAAAACCCACCGCACTAACTTTTTGGTGAATAATATATCAGCATCATCTTACTGATTAACTCAATCATTTTTCAGATTTGAACTTTTAACTGTTTTATCGACTAAAGTCTCAGTTGCATCAAATTTTTATCGAATATTTCTTTTATCGAAATTTAAGCAGCCCTGTTTACAAAAAGCGCTTGACAATTCAAAGTCTCTAGTGTGTGTGTGTGCAGCGTAAAGAAATAAAATTCAATTTGTGTCACAAAAATTATTTTCTTAAAAATTGAGTCAAATAATTGTCGCACATTTGGTGAACAATTTTAATAGTTTTGAGTTGTTCAACCTCTCGACTATGCCCATGCCTGTTGTTCAGTTCAAGTTGAAGAGCAAAAAGCTTATTTTTAGCCAGTAGGCCAGAGCTGAGTTGTCGTTGTCGTCTGGTCGACGTGTGCCCGGTGAAATAAATCAAATTATAAGAAATCAAGCAACAATAAGTAAGCGAGCCCCCCTTCGGACAACAAATAAATTCAAAACTAATCAAATTTAACTCTAACCATTCCAGTTGCCAACATGCCCATCATACGCTTGGAATCAGCCGATAAGGAGATCTTTGACACGGACACCGAGATAGCCAAATGCTCGGAGACTATTAAGACGGCGCTTGAGGATCTGGGCGACGAGAGCGACAATAGTGTGTTGCCATTGCCAAATGTGAATTCGCTGATACTCAAGAAGGTGCTGCATTGGGCCACCTTTCACAAGGACGATGTCCAGCAGGTTGAGGAGGAGAATGAGAACAAAGAGAAACGCACGGATGACATTTCGTCGTGGGATGCGGATTTCTTAAAAGTCGATCAGGGTACACTGTTCGAGCTCATTTTGGCGGCCAACTATTTGAATATTCAAGGTTTGCTGGATGTGACCTGCAAGACGGTGGCCAATATGATTAAGGGGAAATCACCGCAAGAAATTCGCGATACATTTGCCATCAATAATGATTTTTCGCCCGCCGAGGAGGAGCAGGTGCGCAAGGAGAACGAATGGTGTGAGGAGAAGTGAATTATGCAAGGAATTTAAATAATGCAAGATTAAAAATTAACAGGCTAATGGCTGAAATTGATATAATTGGTGTGGGGTATAAAAGGAGGGGTTTTTTTTTTAAATTTAGATAACAAAATTAATTTACCTTCGATATTCGATAAATTGGTTCAGTCAAAGTGACTCGTTACTTTTAACCGCAGCCCTGGAGCCTCACTTTTACATTTAGCTCAAAAATTTATTTAAATAACAAAATCGTGGCGATTAGTTAGTTTGATTTGCTAAAACAATACTTGGCCTTACTTTGTCACTTGTTTTTAAGCCATATCATTAGATTTTCTTTGCCCGTCGTTGTCTGAGGTCATGTTAACATCAACGACGCAGTTTGCTGCTCTAAATGTTTTACTCTGCAAAGCAGCTGTGATCAGCTGTTTCCCGAAATCAATTCGAAAACAAATCACTTTCAGGATTTCAGGACACAAATGAGCTTATTTCGCAGCCTGCAGAATTTCAATTTGAAGCGAGAGAATGTAGTCAAAGAAGCTTTGATAAACACCCTTAACGAAAATGCTCGAGAAATTGAGTTTGAGGCGAAACAAAAGGGTTGTGGTGAGTGGGTGGGTCGGGGGTATGAAATTGTTAGTAAAATTGTTTTATTTTGATTTTCCTAGAAATCTTGAGTCTTTGCGAGCAAACCAACTCATTATGCACTACCTTGGAGGCCATTTTCCTACATGGACTAAAGGATTCTCTGTTGTGGGCCACTCTCAATGTTTTAGCTGGCAGCGATGTAGAGCGACGACCTGAACCCAGCTTTTGGCCGCCTTGCATGGTCTTTATGCACAAGCAGGTTATAGAGCAGATTCAACAGCTTAGCCAGATCACCTCGGAGATAGGTCAATGCCGTGCCTGGGTGCGTCAGTCGCTAAACGAATCGCTCTTCTCCAGCTATATGAATAACATGCGCAAGCAGGGCTCCGCTTTGGCGCCTTATTACAAGCGTCATGCTTTGCTAAGGGATGTGGAAGGACTGGAAACAGCAGCCAAGATAATGGAGGGTCTGGAGACATTCATACAATTCGATTTGCCGGTCAACTCTAGTTTGCTTAATCAATGGCCGGACTTGGCTTTGCAATTGTCTGATCTGTGGACGCCGGCTTTGAAATCCTGCCCGGTAGGTTTATGTGGCAACTTAATGTTTTTGTTAACTCATTCCAAACCGTTTATGTATTAAAGATCAGCAGCGGCCTGGATGTGGCCAGTTCTTTGGGCTCTGATATAGTGGCCATACCCACTCCACGTCCTTTACCCACCAATGAACTGTTCTCCGAGTCCATATCCAACAGCCCCTTTCGACGAGATGGACAATTTGGAGTCAGCGATCTGAATCAGCAGGAGCATGTGGATTTGATAATGCAAAAATTTGATGAAATGGCAGCCATAGGTGAGGAGCAGGAAGAGCAGGAGGAACTGGAAACCATTAAACCGCCCGAGTCCTTAAATTTGCCTCAGGGCAGCAATTCTCTTAGCAATCTAATGCAAACCTCTTGGTCCGGCTCCCCCCACGATGAATTATCCGTCTCCGGCTCGCGCTTCTTTCAACGCTCGGTCAGCATGACCAGCTCGGCGAGTTTGCGCTCACCCTCCACCACCGTGGGATGCAGTTATAATGCTTTGCTGCGCAAGCATGAACGTAACCGAGAGTCCGGTGCCGGTTGGTCAGAGATTTGGGAGAAGTTTCGTGCCAGTGCCTCCAACTTGAATGTGGCTCAGGCGGCTTCTTCTTCTCAGGTGGCCGCCTCAGACGATCTTAGTGATCTGCAGTCGCTTGATTCGGACTTTGAGCTTATCTCCTCGGACTTTGATGTTAATGAGCTGCAGCAAATGGTGGCCCAGCTGTGTCAGCTGCCGCGTGAGCCTGGTCTAAATGCTCAGGGATTTCTATGTCGCGGCTGTCAACATCCGTTGGGCATAGGCTATAGCAATTTTCAGTGAGTAGCCTCGAAAATGAAGACAAAGATTAACATTAACTCTGCCTGTTTGAGTGTAGGGTGTGCTCCTTCAGTGGCAGCTACTACTGTCAGAGCTGTATGGATGTGGAGCAGCATTTGATACCCTCTCGCATTATCTACAACTGGGACTTTCGCAAATACAGTGTAAGCCGGCGAGCCTCCACCTTTCTGGCCGAGTTTAGGGCCCAGCCTTTTCTGGATCTGCAGCTGCTCAATCCTAGTATTTATCATGCCAGCGATGCCATGGCCGAGCTGCAGTCGCTAAGAATACGCTTGAATTTTATACGTGCTTATTTGTATACTTGTGCTCCTACCAGCATAGAGTTGCTGCAGCAGCATTTCTGTGGACGGGAGTATTTGTACGAGCATATACACCAGTACTCCATAGCGGATTTGGCCCTGATACAACGCGGTGCGCTCGGTCAACAGCTGCAAAAGGCCTTCAAGCTGGGCGAGTCGCATGTGCTCAAGTGTAGATTGTGTCAGCTCAAAGGATTTATATGTGAAATATGCCAGAGTCCACGTGTGCTTTATCCGTTTCATATAAGCACCACATTTCGGGTATGTTCTGGCAAAGGATTACCAAGATAATAAGCATTTAATAACATTTCTCTTATGACTAGTGCATTACCTGTGGCGCGGTGTTCCATGCGGAATGCCTAAACGAGCATCAACCCTGTCCCAAGTGCGAACGACGTCGGCTACGCGAGGATCAGGCTCTACGTGAAGCTGTACAAAATCTAAAACTCAAGCATGAGGCCAGCTAGGCTTACAATTTGGTTAAACTTTACTCTAAAAAGGCTTTAATTTAGACTTAGGCTTTAAGTCCAGAGGTCGGCAGTAGCAACAGAAGTTGGCCGAAAAGAGCAGCTTTTAACCAGCAACTAATACAGGCCTGGCAAGCTTCCAACTCGCTCTCTGTTTCAGCTTACAAATCAGCTTGCAGCAGTCTTCAGTCTACACCTCTTTCCTACGCGCTCATTTGGCACTTCTTTGTTGTTGCAAAAGAGAGCAGTGTAAGCTCGTACACTGTCGGTAGACAAATATTTACTCAGCGGCCACTTGCAACTTGTCCCAGCTAGCTTTGCCGACCCCTGCTTTAAATTGTTATTGCTTGTTAGCATTTACATACATATATACACAAAACTTACCCTTTACATTTACCCGTAATAAAACTATTTGCCATTAATTTCAGTTGAATTTTTATTAATTTAATATGATAAACTTCAATGATGCTTTTTCTAATGGTCTCAAGTCCAACAACAATGATTGATTTTAATAATATTTCATATTATGTAATAATGTTGAATAATGCTAATGCATAATTATTGCCAAATAAGTTTAACATATACCACACATGCCCATCAAAAGATTCAATGGAGAAACAGAGCAACAGCAGTTGCAATGAAGAATAACTTAAATCCTGATTAATGATATATTTTTCAGGATTGGAAACATAGTCCAAGTTTTCCGAAAACCGCAACTTTACCAATATAAAAATAATTAAAAATAGTTCAAGATAATTATTTTTGACTTTTCCAAGCCTGTTCTCGTCGTTTCCGAATTTGATTGATTTAAGAAACGGTTAAAGCATTCGACCGGATCTTTTTCCCATTGAGAAAGTCAAAAGGAAGATTAAAAACCGAATAACAACGTCGATCTTGGGAAGTGTGAACATTTTTACAATTCCAATTTCGCATGATTTGATGAATGAAAAAGTGTAAATTTTATTCTCCGATCACAAAAATTCATAAATTAGGCATCGAACAATTGGTTTTTAAAGACTGCTGATCCAGCTTTAAAAATGAGAGAAAATAAATGACAAACATCAACACTCTCAGTGCAAAAATTAACCGTTATGTTTTATTTTCGTTTTGTGAGCGGTGCACTACTATAGCCGCACAATATTATTTCTTATTCTGTGTTTGCTGGCGGCGAACTTTTTTGGCGTACACTTGGTTGAATAACTATTTGTAATGAATTCGTAAATGTGCCAAGTGGGCCAGTGCTGTCAGATGTCGAGAAATGCCAATTTCTGGCGCTTAAAAGTGAGAATTGCTCAATTCGTGAAATTGTCTAAAGAATTGGTCGCTCCGACAAAGTTGTGCGAAATTTTTGTAAAAACCGAATTGAATATGGAAAAAAAACACGGAGGACGTAAGCCGAAGATAAGTCAGCGTGACCAGCGCCGATTAGTGAGTGCTGAAAGCAATTCATAAAAGACCGCTAATGCGTTAGCGGCTGAATGTGGCCTAAAAGTGCCTCGCTTAGCCGTTGCACGGCCTTTAATGAAATCTGAAAAAATAGTGCTACGAATATTTAAGGTGGCAGCAAGGTTACTGGATCGCCATAAAGAAGCCCGGATGAAATTCGCCAGAGATAACATGGAAACTTACTGGTCAAAAATAAAAAGTTTTTATAGATCAATGTAAATATTAATTTATCTTTCTAGATCATTTTCTCGGATGGGAAACAGTTTAATTTGGACGGTCCTGATGGGTTTTCCCACTATTGTAGGGATTTGAGGAAGAAACCCCTGTAATTTTCTTTGAGAAGTTTTGGAGGAGGACCATTAATGGTTTGGGCTGCGTTCTGCGAGTGTGGATGATTGGAGCTGGCATTTCCAAGCACTCATATCAACTCAAAATGAATTTATTGCCTTTTCTTCGCGGTCGAAAGCGTCAAAAGTTCATTTTCCAACAGGACAACGCATAAATGCACGGCTAGAATGCAATAATGTTCGGTTTTTGGAGTAGCCTGCGTGCTCCCCAGACATGAATCCGATAGAAACCCTATGAGCGTTGCTGGTCCGAAGGAATTATCCTCAAAGCCCTAAGTACAATAGTATTAAGGACCTCAAATTGGCAATAATTATGGCATGAGAAGAACTGTCCCTTAGTAATGTAAAAAAACTTCGTAGACAGTATGCCAAATAGGATTTTTGAGTTAATTAGTGTTAAAGGAGGTTACACTCATTATTACAGTGTATAAAAATATATTAATTAGTTAACATTTTCTATAAAATATTTAATTTAATAAATGCGGCTATAGTATCCCACAAAACGAAAACGAAACATAACGGTTAATTTTTGCACTGAGAGTGCTGATGTTTGTCACTTATTTTCTCTCATTTTTAACGCTCTTTCAAACGGTAATCGCAATGTTTTTCTACCTCTACTCTTTCTATGCGTACACTGAAAAAACAAGGTGCGGCTAAAGTATTGCTCCAGAGTTTAGAATAAATCGGTTCTTTTGTTCTCTTTGGGAAAAGGAAACGATTTAAAATCTCCTTGAATTAATAAGATGCCAAAGAACATAAATTCTTAGATGCTACATCTTATACAAAAAATTTCACTTTTGTGTTGGTTTTTCCTGATGAAGAAGATGGTTAAAGCGCTGATTTTCTTTTTACGTATCGAGTGCTAAAACATAGTTACTGGTGGATTTTGTAGCTAAATGCGTTTTCCGCCATACAAAATTGTTTGTATGAGATGTCGTTTCTAGGTATTGATGTTTCTGGATCATGCCTAAATTTTTAAATTTATGAATTTATGCCCTTAGCTGTGCTGGGAATTGAGTGTATCACATGCGAAACGTAGTATTTTTTTTTTTTTGATGAAAAATTAACGGAATGTGGGATGTGATTTAATGGTGCTTTAACATTATTATTTACTATATAATGCTTCAGTCTAGTAAGTTATATAGCAGAGTTAGGCAATGGTAGCAGAGAACCAAAGATGATTTAACATAGAATCACAATTTGAGTGATTTTCGCTCCCAAAAATAATTGAGGCATAGAAAAACACGGTGGTTAGAGCGGACATAGTGAATACAAATAACTCAGAGAGCCAAACTGACAAATATGTGAGTGAAAAGTTGTCGACACAGCAAACTGTGTTTCTATGTTAAACCTTCTTCATAAG